>JAVDBV010003027.1:0-10578 GCA_032619315.1 Piper longum
GGCGGCGACCACCAATGGGGGGGGGGAGGTGACGGCTAGGGTTTTGGGTGGAGAGATGTGTCGGGAAAAGAAAAGTAGCTGGGTGGCATACTTGTAAATATTACTTGACTCGTCTCCTACTCGAGTCAAGAATAATATCTAAATCGAAATAAATTCTAAAAAATCCAAAAAAATTCCAAAAAATTCCCTAAAATAACACAACATCCAAATGTCATGCTCTATAACTATCAACCCACTCAAACTGCATGCTAAGGTTTTGGGTGGAGAGATGTGTCAGGAAAAGAAAAGTAGCTAGGTGGCATACTTGTAAATATTACTTGACTTGTCTCATACTCAAGTCAAGAATAATATCTAAATCGAAATAAATTCTAAAAAATTCAAAAAAATCCAAAAAATTCCCTAAAATAACACAACATCCAAATGTCATGCTCTATAACTATCAACCCACTCAAACTGCATGTAACGCGTCCTAACGCGTTATTCGGCCTAAAACTATATCTACGATCAGCTGCATAATAATAATAAAAATAAATATATTGCATACTTCTATATATTATGATAACTTATTCTTTTCTGCTATATTCATGACGTTATCATTATATACTTGGGTACGCATGACCCCTCATACCTCATATACGCAACTGGCATCGGCTCAGTACATGTGTTCTCAAATAAAGTTGACTTGAAATAGCAGTCAATACGACCTGTTCTGGATATAAAAACCTAGCTCGAATCATGAGTTTTATAGTTATGGATATGTCAAAATCCCAACCTTACTCATTTAAGACAGTTGGGGGTGGGTTGATTATGTACACGATTTAAAAGATAATTCAAATGGCATTATCAAGCCTTGTTAAATATAATTAAAGAATTATAATAAAAGAGAAAATAGAAATATCAATGACGGTCAATAAAACTTAGATTATAATTGATCTTCCTAAAGAGGTAGCACCATAGATAATGAATGAGTTTTACACTCTATTCATAGGTGTCCGGTTGTGCGGGCTATTTATGACATAAACAAGTTCTTACAAAAAAAATACAATCTACTCGTATTAATAAAACAAAAATTCAATACTAATTTGGAATTAAAAGTAAGAGAATCAATCAATCAAAATATAAGAAAAATCTTAAAAATAAAATAAAAATGTGTTATTTAGAGGGTTCACGGGTTCAAATCTTAGTAACATCAATTTCTTTTAAAAAAATAATAATACATTTTAAAGTAAAAAGTCACGAATTTGAATCTTGTTAATTTTAATTTTTAATTTCTTACCAATAAGAGTCTGTCTAATTATTTTAGAAAAAAATATAATAAAAAAGTAGGTAATTATAATTTATCTTTTTATTTAAATAAAATATATCTTTAAAATCAATCATAATTTATGTATAAGATATTAAATTATTACAATATATCTTATTATCCAATAAAAATTTATATATAAAATTAAAATTTATTCAATATTGGTCGTGCATGTCATAATTTCTTTGCCTAGTTAGACTTAAGGTCCTGTATCTAAATACGATGAGCAAGTAAAGATGCATGAATAATTACTAAAATTTGAAAATTACCATCAAGGGTACCATCACGTGCGCGTTATGTGTTGGAATGGAAAATTAAAATAGCCACCATGATTTGTTAATGAAATATTATTTGTAACGTACGACATTGAAATGTTGTCATTTGAGATCTGGACACTCATCGTCCTCGGGCCTTTCTCTGACAAATGGGCCAACGAAATTGGAAGCTAGTGAAATGGAAAACCAATAACAAAAGCTCAAAAAATAAATGAGTTATATATAGATATATATATACAAAAAGTCTAGTAAGCAACTTATATATTTATTTACCTTTAAATAGACCTCTAGATACACATTTTATATCTCAAAGTCTATCTAACGGTGATAAATATAGTCGACTTTACCACCCTTTCCGTTAGATGTGGTTGAAGGACAGCCCAATCGCCGTGAGTAAGGTTAGATCTAGCCACGTGGTCAGATCCGACCAAATTGGGCCAAGGTAAGCCCAAGTCTGGCTGGATTTGGCTGCATGGCCAAATCTGACTATGCAACCTCGGTGAGCTTAATCCAGACACCCTTTGGTTGTCAACTGTAAAATAAAATATTGTTAATGGTCAGCAAAAGAGGGAACTGAGGTGGTAAGAAGTGGGGTATATTATTTTTTTATAAAATAAGAGTTAATTTCGATAATTTTTATAATCGGAAGGTCTACAATTAATTGGGCTCATATAACTTTATATTAGCAACGTGGAGTGGGCTATGGGGAGGAGGTGGGTGGGGGGCGGCTGTGCCAACAGGTGCTCCGTGGGAGGAAGTGAGGAGCCAGCCGCACCCATGGGCAGTGCTTTGGAGGATGCATAGGGTTGGCCGTGCCGTCAGGGGTCGCTTGGCCATACTGCCCGAGGGACCGCACCCCGTCCCGCCCAATTAAATTTTAGGCAACACCTAAATCTCCTTACGTCGGAGGAGGTTTACATTCTCATCACTCAATTAGATTTCATGAACGGTGTATAGACGCATTTAAATTAAGGTGGCTTGCCTTTATTATCCAGATATTTCTACAATGTTCCAGTTGAGATTCCTGGAGATGATATGACGTTGTCGATTATAGGCTGTCCCGACATACTCTATTTTGGATTAATTAATTGGAAAATCTTATACGGTAAAAAAAAATATCAAAAAAGATAAAATTTACATATTTATAACTTATCGGATGAATGAAATATGACATATGTGGAAGATTTCATTTTGAGATATTAGAAATTCGACGAGGAAAATAAGGTGTTAAAAAGCTATTGTGGGCAATCTTATACACTCTAAAATCTTTTTTAAGTGTGTCTCTCACATTGATAAATAAAGACACCCCTTTAAACTGATCGGGAGGTGTTCATAGTGATAATGGGGTCGAAGACTAAAAATTTTATTTATTTATATTAAATTTTTTTCCAATGATTAGATCCAATCTAATAAACTAGCTTAAACTTACCTGACTAGTATAAATCACTTAAATTAAATAAAATTAGTATAATTATTATATTTATTTTATTAAACACCGATAATATAAAGTGATTTACATCAATTGGTCAAGTGCTATAGGGGGTTTGCTATAGTATTTGATACGGGAAATTCCTCACGGTTATTGATTTAGTCTTTATAAGCGAGCCTAACGAGATATTATTCTTTGATCTTATGATGTTCGAAAGGAAATATGTACATATGTGGTATGTTGCATGATTTAATTTTTCATATTATTTGACCATTCTTCTTTTAAGGTAATTTACATAATCAAAGTTAATTGAATTAGAATTGCATGCCTAATAATTATTATGTTCTTTTAGATATTATTATGGGACAATAATTATTATTGTAATTATTTGATGAAATGCAATGCAAGCAAGTCTTGTGGGGCTTAACCGTTGGAAAACACGAGTAGATGTAAAAACAAAATTTATCACTTTCTCGCCACATATCGAGAAAAAGATTTTTATTATTATGATTTTCTCAATTAAAGCTACTAATTAATCATGATCAAGTAATATCAAAAGTTGTAAAATGTTTTCTCGTTTTATGCTTTGACGGTATAACCATCCAGCTCTATAGCTTGGTTGAAATGTTTAGCAATTGATCCTTTTCTTGCTTGTATGCATAGAAGCTTAAATAATTAAGCATCTTGAATGTTGATAATTAAGCAAGATGTATACATTCAAAATAACGTACACAAAAACATAATTGCCAAATGGAAATGCGCTGAAAGTGGGGCTCATATTAGTAATACTGCCAAGGATTGTAAGTGGTGCGGCTAAAAAGAATTTATCATTATTATTTACTAATTTCTCCACCAATCATATTATTTACCACTTTTCCGGCAGCCCCGAGTATAAATTTTTTACTGTTTTAAACGGCAGTAAACGGTTAATAATTAATAAATTTTAATTTGAACGATTCAACTCTTTTTGGCAGCACAACACCCTCCGTATGATCACGTCTTATCAACTGGGAACACTTGCCTGGTCCAGAGTGTTCTCACACATCTATCAATTTTCGCATCAGCGCGGTTAAGATTGCCCATTGGCATGGCTGTCGTTGTCTTAATATCCGGCTTTGGTGGTTTGTTCGACACAAATCATGATTGTACTCATTCACCGCTGCTTCCACACCATTAATCACCACCACCACCAATATGGGAATGCAAGTCTTTCCCGGAGAACTCAATCCTAAGCATCAAAAGAAATGCATTGTAATGCGTCGTCAGATTAGGCTTGCAAGAAGACACACATCCACCTGAAAGGTGGCGGGCCGAAAAGAGTCAGACGTCGCCACGCCCCCTCACTAATATATCATTACCGCTGATTAAATATTTATTTATGATAATAATTTCACAAATTTAATAATAAATAAATTGGAAATTATCAATAATTAAACTCTTCACATCAAATTATGAGGTCGCTGAGATGGAGAGGAAGGATGCGACGCAGGTGAACGGCGGCGGCGGGGGACGGCCGCTGCCGGAGGCGGCGCTGTACCAGGCGGGCTTCGGGAACCATTTCTCGTCGGAGGCGATGCCGGGGGCCCTGCCGAGGGGGCTGTTCTCTGCCCCTACGGCCTCTACGCCGAGCAGATCTCCGGCACCGCCTTCACCGCCCCCCGCAAGCTCAACCAGCGCAGGTTCTTCTCTTCGCCTTTTGATTGATTTGTTTTTTATTTATTTTTCTTTTTGTTTTTGGGAGAATTTTGGTTATTGATTGGTTTTAAATTTTAATGTTTGGCTCTGATATACGTATGCGTTGTTTGATTGGAAAGTTGCAATCTTTCTAAACGTCGTTTTTTTTTTTTGGTTCTAGATTATTGGTGATTGCTGTTAAGAAATGTTGTTAAGGTAATAAATCTGTGGAGTTTGAATGACTGGAATTCTCAATCATTTTGAGGCAGCCTAAAAAACCCGTGCATTGTTATTGTTGTGCGGGCTATGTTTGCAACTTTATTATTAGAGTACTTTTATTTGGAGGGAGAAACAAAGAAAAAAAAAAGGATATTCAGAGTATATTTTTTGTTGTAAGAGACTATTTATTTTTTTAGTTGGATGTTCGTTGCAACAGAATTATAACATAAGTTAAATGATCGTGTGCCATGATTTTTCATGGTATGTTGTAATAATTTCCTAGTGGGCGTTGAGGTGGATGACCTAATTGGTCAATAGCTGATAAGTGGTAAGGAGCTAGAGCCTTCCAGCCCTTTCAAAGAGAAGGTTTGATGATTTACTTTTCCTTTTGGGGATGATAAGATGGACTGTAAAGCTTAAGATATCTGTCATCCTATATTTTTTTGCTGGGTTGTTACATAGGCATCTCCTTTGATTTTTATTGAGAAACGTTAATGTAGTTGAACTGTGTAGTCTTCATTGTCACTGTTAATTTTGTATATAAAAGTGGCATGTTTATGTTTCACTTCCTTAAGGGGATAATAATAAGTTGGAAGAATGAAACTTCACTTTACTCGTGTATTTATTTAATTATTTGTTAAATAGTAATTACGAAGTCATTGCTGGAAAGCTGTGGATAGGCAAATTCGGTTTACTTCTTTGTCGAAGCTAGTAAGCAGCTATGATCATTGTCTACACCTTATCCGAGCTAGACTGATGATGGATTTAAGTTATCAATTTATTGTTTTGGTATTTAGATTAATGGCACGATCATGCATTCACAATGTAGCAAAGTTATACGCAAGATGAGGAGCTTATGATCTGTAATTGCTATAATTTACCACCACTAAACTTGCTTTAGTGATTAGGAATGGTCGTGATTTTTTTAAAAAAATAGTGGTAAAGGTAGAGTTGATCATTTTGTATTAATTTGATGTTGACGTAGTTGGTTGTATCGCATAAAGCCATCTGTGACACATGAACCATTCAAGCCTCGGCTTCCAGTCCATAAATATATCGTTAGCGAATTTAACCAGTCAACTAGTTCGGCCACTCCAACACAACTGCGATGGAAGCCAGCTGAAATTCCTGACTCCTCTACAGATTTCGTGGATGGATTATACACAATGTGTGGAGCAGGAAGCTCTTACCGACGCCATGGATATGCCATTCACATGTAATTAATGTCTCAATGTTTACTGTTTACATGTTAACTTTACGAGAAGTTATTGAATGGCATTTGTCCCGTTACTTTACATTGTAAGATTGCGACTTCTTACTGCTCAACTGTCTTAGATGACTTGACATTTTAAGGCCTTTATTTTTTTTATTGCTGGTTGTAGCTTATATAAAACTTTCTTTCAATTTTTTGTAGAATCAATGCTAGAGGCTCTTTTAAGCACGCTCACGACGTGTATGCATCTTCTGTTCAGTTTATAGATTGTACATGTTATTTTTTAGGTACACAGCTAACAAAAACATGGATAACTGTGCATTTTGCAATGCTGATGGGGATTTTTTGATAGTTCCTCAGAAAGGAAGTAAGTTTCTTTTTATTTCTCCTTTTAATGATTTTCTTGTGGGTTCCTTTTTAGATTCATACAATTTTACCTATTTTAAATAGCTTTTGTTAATGTTCCTTCTCGTTGTTCTTGTTTCTTTACTCCAGGAAAATTGATTTTTTTATGATTCATATCCTACTGGCAGTTGCTGCTTTGTTATAAAATAAAATGAAAGCTCATTACATTGACTTCAAAGGATAGCCATACCAAATTGGTTTTGTATATAAGCTTTTGTTTGCATCTGGCCTTGTGGGTTATGCTTCTGGTAGGGAAGTCTCATGGTAGTATTAATTGTTACTAGAGCAGGATTATTGATCACTACTGAATGTGGAAGACTGGCTGCTTCACTGGGCGAAATAGTTGTTCTGCCACAGGGATTTCGCTTCTCTGTGGACCTTCCTGATGGTCCTTCCCGAGGCTATGTTGCTGAAATCTTTGGCACTCATTTTTGTCTTCCTGATCTTGGGCCCATTGGTATAGATGAATTTAGAGTATCTTTGTCCATGCAACTTGATTTGAGGCTTATTTTTACCGATTCTCATGGATTGATGATGTTTATTAGGTGCTAATGGTCTGGCAGCTGCTCGAGATTTTCTAACTCCCACTGCCTGGTTTGAAGATAATACTTGTCCAGGGTTCACTATTATACAAAAATTCGGTGGGGAGCTTTTCAGTGCTAAACAAGATTTCTCTCCATTTAATGTAGTTGCTTGGCACGGAAACTATGTGCCATACAAGGTGTTGAGTGAGACATTTTCTAGAAGTTTCATCTTCATTGCTTGGTTATATGTGGATTGTTATATTCTGAACTTTTGTACTTCAATAAATTTTTCCCATCTTTTGCAGTATGATTTGAGCAAGTTTTCCCCATTCAATACTGTGCTAATTGATCATGGTGATCCTTCTATAAATACAGGTATAATTTTTGTTCTGTATTTCACCATCTATAGCCTATTCTTTCATGTTTTGCTATTTTCCATATACTTCATTATATTAAATCTTCTGCAGTGTTGACAGCCCCCTCTGAAAAGCCGGTTGTTGCATTACTTGATTTTGTAATTTTCCCACCACGACACCTTTCGTCCACCCTATTATCACCGGAATTGCATGAGCGAATTTATGGGGCTTATCTATGGGGGATACGAGGTACAGTGAGAACTTTTAATTCAATCCTTGTAATCGTACTGGTTATAATTGCTATGAAACATGGTTATATTGTTCAAATGTTCAACTTTTCGCCTTCTACACATTAAAAGCTCTCCTTTAGATGGCCTATTTGTGCATTGACAATATTTTTCATGTAGGCAAAGGCTGATGGGTTTCTTCCTGGAGGTGCAAGCCTTCATAGTTGCATGACACCCCATGGACCTGATACTAAGACATACGAGGTAAAACCTAAGCCTCATTGATGTTACTATTTTTTATTACTGAAATTCGTCTATATTTTTTTCTATGATGCATTTATTATAGCACATTTACGTATGTAATACAGGGACCATAGCTAGTAGGAAAGACGACGAACCATTCAGGATAAGGAATACAATGGCTTTCATGTTTGAATCCAGTCTTATTCCAAGAATCTGTCCATGGGCACTTGAATCTCAATACTTGGATCATGATTACTACCAGTGCTGGATTGGGCTCAAATCCCACTTCTCCCCTGAAAATAAAGGTGCACAAAAGGTCGATGCCTAATAGTGCACATTGGAGCTGCCCTGATCTTGTGGCTTTGCAGTATCAGTACTGTTCTACATACGCAGAAACTGAAAATAAAACTAGGGAAAAGAAAGCTGCATTGCGTGGTGAAAGAAAGTGAATTTCAATAAGAACCAATAAATTAGCCGTTTGTTGTCTTATGGTTGAAATCATGTTTATCACCCCATTGCAAATATTCTAGTGCTTTTCAAGGAAGCATGCATGCGTGCATGCTGAGCTTTTTTTGAGCATGCTTGCATTCATGACAAACTATAGGTTCGAAAGTAGTGGATACTTTTGCTAACATGTATGCACATAATCAAGTTCAATCTAACCAACCTTCATTGGAATAATGGCCGACAAATTCATGATTGGTTCATAAAGAGCCAAAGTCCTAAACGCAAATCCCTTGTCATCTAACGGAACAAACTTAAAGTATTAGCATCACAAATGCATGACCACCGAAACACCTAATAAATTCTCCTTAAACAATGGCTTCAAGGGCATCTATTGTCCACCTCTCTTTTTCTTATGGCTAAGTCTTTTGCAATGCACCACCCGCAAGGGCCACCGGCTAACCAGGCTGACGTCGATGGTCGACCGGTATGCACAGTGGCTCACCAAGTACCAGAGGAACTACAAGGACGCCAGGGAGAAGCAGGTCCGGTTCATGACGTACCAGACCATTGTTGCATACATTGAATCCCATCCTCGGCCAGACGTTTGAGCTCATAACCAGTACGCGGACATGTCAAACAGCGAATTCAGAGAAAAGTATCTGCGGTTGAGAAAAGTCTTGCCGGAACCAGAGATGACAGGGTCTTTCCTATACCAAAATGACAGTGCACCTCCTAGTATGGATTGGAGAAAGAAAGGGGGCGTGACATCGATCAAAAATCAAGGAAGCTGTGGTAAGAATCTTGTGACATTCAACACTATCCTAATATTTCAGAGTGACTCATTTTCTACTAGTTACTGGGATGGTTAGAATCGGTTGCAATTTCATCATTTTATATACCGGACCATAAGCTTTTGCAGCTGGAATATGCCATAGATACTAAGACTGGTAATGATAACTGTGTTCTTGTTTTCTCTAGGATCTTGGTGGGCATTCTCCACTGTTGCTGCTGAGGGACGCATAACCTAGATCAAGACCGGAAAGCTCATCTCCCTGTGGGAGCAGCACCTGGTCGACTATGACACCAAGGGCAATGACAAGGGTTGCAGAGGAGGCTTTATGTCAGGAGGCTTCCAGTACATCCAAGTCCAATGGTGGCATCACCACCGAGTTCACCTACCCGTACACCGGTGCCAATGGCCAGTGCAGCACCGAAAAGAAACACACGCTAGCTGCCACCATCGCCGACTACCAAAATGTGCCTACCGATGATGAGCAAGGCCTCATGAAAGCTGTAGCAAACCATCCCGTCTCCACTGCAATAGACGAGGGTAGGACGGAGTTTTAACTCTACAAAAAGGGCATATTCGGCACCCAGCTGAACCATGGAATCACCGTTGTTGGCTATGGTAAAGATGGGAAGTATTGGATTGTCAAAAACTCATGGGGCACAAATTGGGGTGAGTCTGGATACGTTAGGATCGCAAGGGAAACTAGTGACAAAGGTGGGGCTCGTGGCATTGCCAAAATGGCCTCTTACCCACATATCATGTGTATAGAAAAAAGAACACAGCTACATGAAGTGAATTCTTATTGATTAATGTGCAACTTTCACACAACAATAAGAGATGGTTTACTTGATTATGAACAATAAATGATTTTGTTGTTGCCAAGATGACAAGTACTACGCAAACCTCTGGAACAGTGAATAGTAAATTGCCAAGAAGACAAGCACTAGGCATAGCTCGCTATATATTCAAAGCTCTTGAATCCTTACTTGAGTGGGTTATAATTGGGTCTTTTTATGTAGACAAGTGTAAAATCTGTGACTCAAATTAGGGTTTACATTAGTGAACCATTTAACTATAGTTCAATCATCGGATCGATTCGAGTAAGTTTCATGACATGTATTTAAATGTACTCGAATATATGATAATAATATCAGAAAAAATAATAAGAAATGAGTTATTAGAGTATACGATAATGTGCCAGTTATTTTTTTATTTTATTTTTTGTATTCAATCATATAATTATTCTTAAGCCAAATAATGCATTGGGGTACGTTAAATACTAGTTTGGGTGAGTTATTAGTTATAAAAGGTCATTTTTATGTTGTTGACTTTAATATATTTTATGGTATTTTTTTTATATATTTTTTAATTTTTTTAGAATTTATTAGGAGTCATGATTTTTGAGTCGAGTCGAAATCGAGTCAACTTTTATTTACAAAATTGCCACCAACCTATTCGACACCCCCCCCCCCC
>JAVDBV010003028.1:0-20329 GCA_032619315.1 Piper longum
TTTAGTACATCAGGGTCTATCTTTTATAGAATTTCTAAAGCTTCTTCTATTCCGTGGTTATGGGCATGCCATCATCCCCTGCCCTTATTTTCCTTAAAAAATTCCCTCTGGCAGTTTTGAACGAGCGAGACGTTTTTTTCGTAGAGTTGATGTCATCAACAGATAAATACAAAATCTTGGAAAATATTCACATAACCAGATAAATAAAAATCTTAAAAAATATCCATGTATCCGGATAAATACGAATCTTGTGCAAACACAATGTTATATGCTAGTTATCTTTGAAATCAGTTTATGATTTGTATGTACATATTAATTGGTAGAGTACTTAATTGATAAATAAATCACTTTTTGTATTAATTAGTTAACTTGTTGTAAACCTAAGTTATCATATATGATGTCTTTGATTAACCACCACTTCTCGACCATTTTTCGGCAAGCCAGTGCCAGGACTCTACCAACCGCCACCGTCACTGCGTTGCCCAACCTCCCGTCCGTCGCTCTTGATGACAGTGACCAAGCCGCGCTGCCGTCGGCATTCTTCGGCGATAGGCACCGTTGCCCCTGTTTACTCGTTTGCCTGTGATCGCATCCGCTGCCCATTTCGTGTCCTCATGGCTAGCCCGAGTCCGCCAGCCCACTAGTCCATGTTCGAGTCCGCCTGTCCTATCACGTCCACCCAGCCATCCCAGCCCATTTTCTAGCCCGAGTTGGTTCAACCCTTTTGGTTCAGTCTGGTTCAACCCATTTTCGGCCATTTTTCGACCATTTTTGGTAATTCCAGAATCCCTACATTCGTTTAGATGCATATTCACGTGATTTAGCATGATTAGATCTTATGATAATTTTATTTATTTATTTATTTATTTATTTATTTATTCAATGTTATTTGTTTATATATTTATCATATATGATGAATGCTTAAATGATTATTTGTTATTATTAATATTATATTTATTTATGAATATTAGTCTTATTATGTGTACTAAATTATATTTATTAATTTATTTATATATCTATTAATTGATTGAGTACTTAATTAATAAATGACTAACTTTTTGCATTAATTATTTAACTTGTTATAAACCTAAATTATCAAAGATGACATCTTTGATTAATGAAGTATCTTGATTTTGTCGTAGATTAATATATAATATCATAAATCTATGCTTATCATATATTGTTAGTGGTATATTTCATCATGATGTCATTGTAATCAAAATCAAGAGTTATGGATTTTATATAATAAAATAAAATATAAATGATTAATTATAGTAAAATAATAAGTATGACATATTTACTCACCTATAAATAACAAATAAGGTTGTAGCTTTAATTAATTAAATAAATTGAATAATTGATTGTACTATTATCCGAATAATAATATTATAGGCTAGTGAATTTACTTCTCCTAATGATTGTTTTTCGATAAAAATATTCATTGAGTATTATTAGTGTACAACAATTGTTTATGGGGATGGTGTATGCATTACTCTTTTGATAAATAACAGTGGTGAAATAATATAATATGCTAGCCTAATACAAATAATGAGACATTATTATTAATTAATTGGTGTACTGAAAGATTAGTAACTTAGTGTGTTAACAATAATTATATGATGGTGAGTAATCTATAAAAATATTAACCTCATAGTTAATTAAATATAGTTACTATGTGTTTAATAAAATTAATATTTGTGGTGTATTAAATTGCGTTAATCAATAAATTAAAAATATGATCTTTAAGTGATTATAAGATTACAAGATTAAGCTAGTATCTATATCATGTCTAAAATGAATATTTTACAATGAAAGAAAATATATGAATATAGTAATTAAATACATACTAGTAGATTAGTAATTATTTATTGTTGTCTAATTGTAAATCATGAATTGAATGGTTAATTTGCACCTTCTAAGGTTGGAGTTATATAATTGCATTATATGAATATTTAATTATCTCACTGGACTTGTTGTTGAAAATTTAAAGTTTGATATTGTTGAATGGTGCATTTTTTAGTATGTCGAGTTTTAATCGTAAAATAGTTAAGTCATTTTATTACATGCATTTATTGTATAAAATTATACTTAGTTATAATTTTATTGTCTCGTTAAAATAAGGATTGTGTGTCGTAATTGTGGGGGTCTCATTAGACTTCCAAGTTTATATAATGCTTATGAATTTGTAGTAATTAATTGATAACTTGGTCGGTCAATGTTCTAATTCGACTTACTCGCGCTAAGCATGAAAGAGTAGTTAATAAGTTAATCTAACTTGACATGAGATGTGAAAAGATAACAATTAAGCTGAATTGATCTATCCCTAGGCAGAAAGGAGTGTCAGAGGATGCAGTTGCGATAATGAGAGAGTGAGTATGAACAATATCAGTAACCATAGATTAGGCCCGTAACATACGTACATATATGTACATGTATAGGAAAGTAGGCTGAAGAGGAGGCCACCCCGAAGGCATGAAACTCAACATAAGCTCATATTATAAAATAATAAAAATGATAACAAAATTTACATAAGTATTACATTATTTTCACTATTATTATACAATTTAGTGATTTCAGCCCTAGCCCTAACACAACATTGTGTTCGCATGCGGGTCTCTATATTATTTGTTGAGAAAGGATTTCTACTCTGTGTTGCGACTCATCTATCGAGGACCATAGTTATATTAGATTTATAAACTTTCCTTATTTTAATTGAGTTAAACATAAACAATTAAATTGTTCTTAGGGGACTTATGTAATTATTATTTATTTTGGTCTATTTTGTTTATGATTTAGTTGTACGAATAAATTTTTATTTAATCTTACTGAATTAGTATGATTTTACATGTTTTACTTTTTTTTTTGTTTTATACTTATCTTTTGAAATTGTATTGTTTTTTTCATTATCACTTTTAGTGTTTATTATCCCTTTTTAGTATCGGCTTGTTTGTATATTTGGGCAGGTCATTACAAATATAATCAACATTACAAAAATGCCGCTATACATTACATGTTCAATTACCAGCTCAATGCTCATCACTAAATTTATAGTAATGAACACATGAGATACAAATTAATTGAACATGTATACGGTATACCTAAATACAAAACTAACAAGGGCCCATATAATTCTGATCAATGGTCACAATATATAGCCATGCACGCACCATATAATTAATTCTATCTCTTAGCAAAAGAAAAGGCCTTTGAGTCCATATCAATCTCATATTGACCTGTAGGCGGCGCAGGAGCCGGCTCCGGTGGACTAGGGCTGGCAGTGGTTGCCATATTGTCTTCCATCTCTTCTTGCTCAAAGGACCCATGGTAGCGATGGTGGTAAGATGGCGACGGTGAGCCTTCCTGGTCCCAATACGACGGAGAGGCTTGAAGGCTGTCGGCCTCGCTCCGATAATGGCGGAGAAGATGCACTGGTGAGAGGCCATTGGTTGGAGTTCCTGGCCTGCTAGGTGAAAGTGGTGTCACTGTTCCTGATCTCTTGTTCTCTTTCACATTCTTCTTTGCTGTGTGGTGCCAATTTTTCAGTGCAGCTGCTACTCTTTCATTGAAGATGGTTGGCTTCAAATTTGTTCCCATCTGTGCGACATTGATCAAAAACCATACTATAATGTGATACTTAAATAGATACATAATTTTCTTAGTTGCTATAAGATTGACGTCGAATTAAACAGGTTAAATATTGTTGGTACCTGTGTAACTAAAGCATATAGAGGGAGGGTGACATAGCTACACAAAAACTGAGTGATAATCCTGCACCCAAATTTTATATATGTTAAAGTTGATTAATTAACTTAGAAAAGAGATAAATCATACTGGTTGATGTTTAAGTATATTAGTCTCACCCAACAGCTAATCTGATGACCAAGTCCTCGATTTCTTTGTGGAAGCAAGAACGTAGCCCAAACTCATACTGCAAAAAAAGGTTAAATTAAGATTTAATAATCTTTGAAATTTTGATTGTCTTAATTAAGCTGAAAAAAATGGATCAAGTTGAGTATCTTACCCATGCCCATACAAAGAATGCCATCTGAAAGGCGTTCTGCAATATCACAAAAGAATTGGAGAAATGTCAGGTTAATGAAGTTTCTAATTTCTTGTAATGCAAAAATTTTTTTTGAAAAAGGAATGTTATTCATGATTAGGATAGTATATGCTTTCGAAATGTGGGGAAATTAATTAAAGATACCTGAAAGAAGACAAAGTGGATTAGGAAGAGGATTAGTTTGGGGCGGTTGAACCAGAAAAATTGATCAGTAGGTTGAACCAGAGGCACTCCTTTAACGACGTCTCCTCGATCTTGAATCTTCAAGCCCATTCGAGTTATGATCACTTGAAGTTTTGTTCCCACCAGTAGAACGATCTACAAGATTAATGTACATTAGATAAAAAATAAAGTATCAATATCATCAGTTTTCCATATTATTGTTTGCATATATATATTCATGTAGGTAAATGGAAGACATGAATGTTGATTAAAACTTACAAGTAGAGGAATGAAGGGAAGCCATAGAGAAGAATGTGTTCCTGTGGACAAGAAAGATAATTCCATCGTCGTTAATGACATCTTATCGGAAAAATAATTAGTTACACGAAAATTAGCAGACATAAAAAACCATTCACTTGTTTACTATTTGTGTCAAAGAATAATTAATATGCATGAAAACAATTAGGTGCATGGTCACTTTAAACAGGTTTTTTTTCCATATATTTAATGTCATAAGTAGCTCAAACTTTTGTAGGATACATATCTAATGTTAAAATTCAAGCTGTTACAAAAGGATTCTTGTTATTGTATCTAGGTATATTATGTTGAATAACAAACCTAATTTTAGTATTTCATAAAAACATAGGATATTAAAATGTTTTTTGACAATGAAAAGTCCAGAAAGATGGAATATCATAATTAATATTTAATGTGGATATGGTTTGAATGAGTGTACTATATATAAAAAAAAGTTTTAAGTTTTCATGTTGAATTGAGACTCACGACTGACTCCTTAGTTAATTAACTAATAAGTGGCATAATGCTCCAACTATATTCTATCAAATTTATTGTTGTATCAAATTTAAATTATATAAAAATAATCTATTAATTTCTTGTTATAAGATATCACATCTTTAACAAGTGGAAAAATAGCTAATTGCTACAGCTATATACCGTGGCAATAGATTTTCCAGTGGCAAATTTTAGCTTGCCACGGGAAATAACAGTTGTGGCGGGGGCAAATTGCCATCGGGCGTCGTGGTTAACTTTACCCATGTCCCTCCCGTGGCAACTCCCATGTCAAATTTTACAATCAGAGAAGCATACAAATTTAATTAAGGAGTACTACTAAGCTTACCATGGGCACTGGAAAGTATGAAGAGGATGGCAAAGAACCAAATTATGGGGCTGCAGAAAGGAGGAAGAATAGAGCTAGTTAGCTAATCATCTAAATTATATAACTGCTTGATAAGTCTTCTAGTATATATACGCTGATATATCGATATACGTACCTGATACCGACAACTACTTTAAAATCCTCTTCTAGCGATCTGTTTATATACTTTTGGAAGTTGAACTGTGTGGAGCTGTGAGGAGCCAAATGTGCCTGTATATATAAATGTATCAGATGAACGTATGCTTGCTAGTTAATAGATTATGATCTGTACTGGGCCCGTGCACAAACACACACTCATATATTTTACAAAATTCAATCAAACCATTTACCATGATAAATCCATGTCTGAGGGTGAGATAGTCGACCTTTAGCACAGATCTAAAGAACTGTCTGAAGAAGCATACCTGTCCATGAACGGAAAGGAAAATAAACATTCTATACATGAGAATATATACTTTTATGCCGACTTATGAGCGGCTAGAAGGCTAACAAAATTATTTCTCAATTGATCCTATATAAGTTTTCCAGCTAAATACTATTCCTCGTGTTTTCATGTGGTTTGGATTACTGCAATCTTCTTGTTTAATATTAAGTTTGATTGCTGATTTAAAATTTAATTTTGAAAATTCATCAAAGTCACGTATAAATTAATCAAGGATGTTGATAATTCCAACAATCATACATCACATTTCTGCAAGTCAACCGGCCGATTGTATGGTATACATGCATGCTTTCAGTTAAAAACTAAAGAGAAGAAAGTGAAAGTCATTGATTTAATGCTTGAAAACTCATTGTTTTTTATGATCTTCACCTTGAGGTCAAGCTATAGTTAATGTATAGCTTCATTGGGCGGCCAAGCCATCTTTATTTCTTCCTTTTTAATTAATATTTGTTCCTTGAATATATGCTAGCTAGCTAGCTCGTTAAAATTTGGTTGTTCCTTGATCGTCATCAATCATGGTTTATATGCAATTTAAATCTGTTTAATTGCATTGACATAAGTTCAATGATAAATATTAATGAAAGCAATAAATTAAGTTGAGTGATGAGTCTCTCACAATCCATATAAGTACAGGCGACGAGCTCCAGAAATTGAGATGTCTCCGGCCAAAGGATGTTTCCCGGGCAAACCTAAACCTTTCGGGATCTGCCCAAGTGACCCAGTGGATCAATATATAACATATATTTAAGATTAATATTTCAAAAAAATAACGAAGCAAATATCGATAGATAATATACCATGAGTGAACTGGTATTCCATTGTTCTCGTTTCTCTTTCCCATGACTTCCACCTCCTCATCTTCAACCCAAAGTTGTAAGCAAATGAAAAAGTCAATAGCTGATATATAATAATAATAATAATAATAATAATAATAATAATAATATAGACTAGCAAAATTAAAGAAGGAAAAAGAAAAATATTGTGGGTCTATACCTTAGCTCTTCCCAAGGCCAGGGTGATGATACAATAAAGCACATGAAAAACAGCCAGCACAAAGATGAATATGTGTAACTGGTGAATCCCATCGTAGGAAATTAGCGAAGCTTTTCCCTGTTATAGATTACATTCATTTGGCATTTTAATAGGTACGTATAACTAAATAAATAAAAACCCATGAATTATCATGCATGAAAAAAGTCAAGCAAACAGACCAAGTTCCAAATTTCAATTCGTTGACGATCAAAGGCTAAAAATGAACAGTTTCCCCACATGCTGTATGCTCTCCGGTCCAAACCGAACCCAAATTGAAATTAATGAGTACCAAAAAGTCAGGGTGTGAAATGTGAAAACGCACAAAATCAGGGGAAAGGATTTGTTGTATCAAACGTTAGGTACAAAATTTATGAAATATAACTGCAAATAATAGATATTTCTTTAAATTTTATTAATTGAGGAGATTTAAATCAATAAAAAACTTGCTTAAAAGGGATTTTGTTGTAGAAGGGATACAACAAATCCTCTTAAAGTCAAAATGGTGTTCTTGACCATTAAAAGAACCGAAAAGTGTCGGCTCTGATCTTTATATCAGAAAAATGTGGCAACGTCCAAATCATTTCGATTCTACACGAAATTAAAACATGTCATGCATATCAATTAGTATATCAAAAAATTTTCCAACTTCACAATAAGAGAAAAAATGGCAGAACAATTAGATATGGATCAAAAATTAAACTGGCTATGATCTGTTTTAGTTGCCAACGTGAGAAATTTCAAAGAAACTAAATCAAACTCAATAGAAAGAAGAAAAATCATATGGAGGAATGAAGAAGTTTCCTGCCTTTGCTTCGCATTCATCACTGCTACCTCCGGCCAATATCCGGCGAGTGCTGCTCCACAGAAGCCTCCTTCCAACCCCGTCATCTTCGTTTGAGCTGCTCCCATCACCAGAACTTGTTTCCTCAGTAGTTCTATGCCTTTCACATGGATGCCAAGTATTGGCTACGCTCTGGGGTATGCAAATGTTTGATATGTGACTTTGGACTATTGTTAGCAAGAAGGATATGAACCCCATCATCATAAGCTCTGTCAAACACACACACACACAGTACATGAATCACATGAAATTTTCGATGCAATAGTTTAAACCAGAATCTCATTCAGATCACAATCAAAAGAAAAGAAAATTTAATTTTCTGCACCTGATTTGAGCTTTTCAAGTGATTCGTATAGAGCCCGTTTGTGCTTCTTCTTCAACCACTGCGTTTGTTACATAGACAATAGGAAATGTGATTGAAGCTACTGGACATGAAAGCGGGGATGAAAACAATGGAGTTCATATGATATTGCGCTTACCTTTCCTATGAAATGTATTATTTGTTCAATGAAGATGGAGACGAGAACCAGCACAAAACACACGACGGCTACTGCCCATGTCGGCGTCTGCTCCAAAGACCGGCCACTACTGCTGCCGCCAGCCATCTTCCCCTGCTCTCCCACAGGCTAGCACAGGGACTGAGCAACTAGAAGATTATCAAGCAATAGATGTTCACAGTAAGATGGTTTACGAGAGGCTCCAAAGGAATGCCTAAGATGGGTAAGGATCATCAAGAACTTGGTCAGGTCTAGAACTTGGAGGGAAAACTTGTAATACTTCAATGAATTGGCAACAAAAACAGAAGCAAGCAATGGAAGAAGGAAGAGCTGGTTGTTGATCTTGGCTTGTCTAATAATGACCAACACGTCAGAACAAGGGACCCTTAATTGTTCTCCTTTGTTATTAAACTAAAAAAATGAAGTGTGAATGTGGAAAATCATAGAAAATATTCACTTGTTTAATCCTCGAAAACAGGCCACTTTCTCTGACTGGTCTTTCTAATCTATTCGAGAACTCAAGAAGAAGCTCCCATTGGTCAAACTATTTTAAGAAATTGAGAGGCAGGAGAAATAGATTTGATCTGATTTTAGTACTAATCTAAATTTAAATGTCAACTTTTTATCATAAAATTCAGTACTACAAAAGATTTTTATGTATTTATACTATTTATTCAAAATCAAGAGAGCAAAGATTATGCACCTTCTTGTACTTAATCATCGTCATAATCATATATAAATTAGGAGTATTTAGCACAATTCAATTAATAAGTCCAAATCTACTAGCAACAGGAATATTAGGTGGTAAAATTTAATTAAAGGTAATAACATAAGTATTTATTCACATTGAAAATTTCTCAACACCTAGTTATTTTATAGGTGAAAATTATCAAGCATTTTTTATTCATTGTTGAGAATCGGCTTGAACCGGTGATTCAGCCTATTCAATTAGACACTTTTAGAAACCGAGTCAAAATAACATATTTAAATTGAATTGCTAAAATCAGTCTTCAAAACGCCGGATTCAATCTAATTTTAACCAATTTATAAACCATTCATGAATCATCATTATCATGAGATTTTGTATATTTCATTATTAGATAACTAAATAATAAATACATATATAATATATCTAAAATATAATAGAAATCAGCTTATAATCTTCTTATTATCGTATTTTTATCACCCCTATCTATGATATTAAGTACTACAAAATTTATAAAACTTGCTAAAAAATACTTTATTTTATAATCAACTATAACTTGATAAAAAGATTTACTTCAATATTATTTTTATTTTAATTTTATTATTCCTAATAAATTAATTTTCTTACAAATGTATATGAAATTTTAATAATGATGCCGATTTTGAATAAGAGATGAAATGGTTCAATTAATTTTTTAAAAAATTTGATCCAATTACTGATTCCGATTTTTATAACAATGGCTTTATATAATTCATATGAATCGGTTTCATAACCAAGCTTAAGCATAGGCTGATTTTGCATTTGATTTACATTAAAATTTTACTTTAAGAACTAAATAAAATTACATGAACTAAATAAAATTGCATTTGATTTAAATTTCAATTTTACTTAAGTAGAACAGTTATACCAATATATAAAAAAAGCTTCCTTCTGAATCTAGTTAAAGAACTGATCAGCCTAATATGTAGGCGCAACTAAAGGTAACAATTTTAAAAAATTTACCTAGTAGGGCCTAAAATTTTAGATACCGTATCAGTTACCAAATTGATCACCTAAATAGACTATATTTCGTTTAATTGGGTTGATTCGGGTACAACCAAATTATAAATTACAAATAATGTTTTTAGGTATTTAAAATATATTTATTTTATCCTTAATATTAATTAAATACGAATTAAAATATCATAATTTTCATTGAAAAATTGGATTTTGTGAAATTTTATATCAAAAAGTTAGGTTCAAATTAAAATGTTACAAAAGTTTAAATCATACTGGATTTAAAGATGATATTTAATATATATGTTGGATAGGGCCGGATGGTATGATACAATATTTAAAACTATGAGAGCATTTTTTAAAGAAATGCCACTTGTAAAACAAGTTTACTAATCATAGTTTAAAAACTCGGGATTCGAACTTAACTTAGGCAATGGAGTACCGGAGTCAACTCAGAGTTAACTTCAAACTTATTTAGAGTCATTTATATTAATTTTCAATTCAACAAATAAAAAGATACATAAAATAAGAAGATATTGGTCTATTAGATACTTAGAATTGATAAATATATAGTTTTTATCATTTATATTAATTGAAATTATTAATTTAATTAAACTACAAATAAAAAAAATATATTGTTCAGACTTTTTTAATTGATTTGAGGAATCAATCACAATATCCATCAACAGGGAGACATTCAAAGAGTTTGAAATCGAAGAGTGGAGTCGACCCGGGATTAGTTATTGGAATAAAAAATGTTGTAAAATATGCTACTTATTAACCGTGCCATTAGTAGTTAATATTGTAATTTTAAACAAAAAACAATATTATTATCCAAAAAGACATGAGTATTATGATGCAATTGAGTGCGACCATGCTATCTACAACACCTTGACGTTTTTAATTTACTTAGAAAAGAAACCACCTTATAAATTATTTGTCAATACCTTATAAAAAACCATCCCCGCAATTTTCATGAACAAGCATGCACGTTCTTTGACTTTGCCATCCTAAGTCCATCATGACCAAATTCATCTACATGTACATGTACACAATCATATTTCATCGCACGCATGCATGCGACGACTTTTTACTCTTTTTAATTTGGCAAGGGGCTGGCCTTGATAACCGAAAATGCAATACTTATTCTATTTAATTAGTTGATATTAGTATTGTGCTTGGATAAATCCCATACTTCAACCATTAAAGACAAAGTTATGGAGTAACAAAAACGCTAATTACTGCTAGAAACTAATTTAATAATTGTCGAAACGTAGGATAAAAATCAAAGCAAAACTCTTTGCTAGGAAAAGTCGAATTAAACGTCTTGGTCTAATCAATATTCAATTCAATACACGTAAAACCAAGAACGTAATGTTGGCGTGTTGGCCTGACCAAAGCCACCACAAATACCAAGCAGGTGGCATTGCTCTAGAGATTGCCCAAATACATCAACACGACCAACGATACGTGATTACGTACATAGCATATAAGGCACCGGCATCGATTACGACATTTGCGCTTCAACATTAACCAACCAGTTTGATAACGAATTCGATTATGACTTAAGCAAGCTTTAAGTTTATTTGATTTGTTCACAAACCATGCATATCATGGATTCATGCAGCCAAGTCGCACAGACAAGTTTGACTTTTTCGTATAATAATTAACTAAGCTGTGTTCGAGCCGCGGTTTAATTTGATATGTTGACCCTGTGTTATCTGCATTCATGCATGATAAATCAAGCAAACGTGATTAGTTTGTTTTCGTTTTATGTAGCTTTCGCCAAAAATGGGTATTTGTGCACAAAATAATTTAACATAATAATTTAGAGGTTTTAAAACATTATTTTGACTTTAAAAATGCTTCTAGTCTACTTTTAATTTAAATGATAAGATTATAATTGGGATGAACTTCGTGTTTAAAAATAAGCCTTTTTTAATATCATATAATAATTATTATTCAAAAATTCACGTCTGTACTACTGTGTGTAGAAGGATTTTGAATTTTTCACAACCGTAAAGTTCAAATTAGAAATGTCATAATGAAAGTAAAATATGTGAATGAGTTAATATTTAATAATTTAAATGAGGTGAAAGAGTCGCAAAGTTTATATAAAGAGCTATAGATCTCAACTCAGTTGAAGATCACAAATTGAGGTGGACCGAGATTCCTTAGTGGGAAACAATGTCATCCAAAATAGGAGTGAGCATTGTTTGGTCAAACGGGCTTATTTCAGTATTTTAGTTTGGTGCTAATTCGGTTTGATTGTAATTTAATTGAAATTGAGAACCAATAAAATGTAATTCTCTAAGTTCATTTGGTTTTCAATTGAAATCAATCAAACTAAATAACTTAATAAATAGAAATAATCCTGTTTGTATTACTTCTGCCACTTTTTTCTATGTTGCACCTTTATTTCTAGTCATCATAATCTATAATAAATGTTTATAAAATTGTTATTTTGATTCAATTTATTAAAAATAATTTATTTATGTATGTATAAGAGTTAAAATTTTGAAATATTATATATTATATATTTATTATACAATGTTTCAAATTAGAACATTATTCGTGTAACTTCTCGTAATGAATTTATAATTAACCCTTAACAATTTTTTATTTCATAAATAGAACTTAAAAATAATTAGAACGAAAACTAAAAAATGAACACTATTAATGATAAAAAACATTATTTATTATTTTGGATAATTTGGTTGGAATTTAGTTATCAATTGTAATTTAATTTTTGTTTAGTTAACCAATTAGGTAAATGGTTCAGTTTGGTTTTAGCGAAACCGAGCAAATGATCAACCCTAATCCAAAGTCTCATAGCCCACCGATTAATATTTATCATATTCCTTGTCAAATTGTCACGATATAAAAGTTATCCATTTTATTGTTACCAATTTGTTCATCTTCTTACAAGTCCCATTATTACGCAACCTTGGGCCCTTACAAGCTTTCTAGCATACCAAGTGGTACCGCGAACTCCAGTAATTGGTACAGAGCTTGATATCGAGCGCTAAGTTCCAATCTAAAAACTACTTGTGAAGTATGGTTGGTGTGAGTTTGGCGTCGAATATCAGAGTTATGTATAATTAGATATAACTTTGAACATGAATAAATAGAAATTGAGGATGAAATCAGATTAAAGAATTAACAAAGGGATATTTTAGTCAAGTAGAGAAAAAAGACAAGTCTACTTCTCATCCATTATGAGATGAAATGTTAAGTGAAAAGCTTAAAAGAGCCTAAAGAGGTAATATTGATGGCCCTAAAAAGGAAGATGTTGCAAGATTAGAACGAAGGAGGGTCAAGACAATATTTCTATTTAGCATGTATCAAGAGATAGATAAAAATATATCAAAAAAAATGCGGCAAGTCAGGAAGAAAGTTGGCTAAGAAAATATACCCACCAATAACCAATCGGTTCTTTGAGCAAGTCGTAAAAGTTATTAAAATAAGAATATTTTTCTTCTAATTTGGCTAACTTATTATTTTGAAATAATTTGGCTAAGATCTGGAAATTGGCACTGACGGCAGGAGTCTTAACATTTCATATATAAAGATTGTAGACGGTCAATATATATAATCTGTAATTTATCTTCGACGAAATGTCAGTTGCAAATTACTAATTATCAGAGTTATAATAATCTATATAACTTAATATATGTTTAATTGATTGGATAATCTCCTGCTATATTTTTTAAGTAAACAACTATTCCAATCGGTGGAAGCAGAGGGCTGAATGATCAGCTTTCAAGCTTTCAATAGTTGAATCCCAACATGACCATTCCTTAAAATAACAGTATAGCCAATAGACATTATCGAGCTCGTATTGTTTTATAAAGACCAACTCTCTAGTCTGATATGGCTCTTCTTGTTTGTACTTAATCCTCCAAATTAGTAAAGAGTAGATCAAATAGCTCTTGAACCACAAATTGCACTCTGAATATATATATATATATATATATATAGATATATATATATATATATATATGCTTTCAAGTTTCAACTCGAGACAAGTTTGGTAATCTGTAATGGGATATCCTTACTACCATTTGGTACCGTGTATCGCTGTTCCCACTTTGTTAATGCAAATGTGCTCGTCTACATGCATATTCTAGGAGCTCGAAAATTCTCCAACGACATCATGATCAGTTCAAGCTTATGCATGCTAGAAGATTGACGAAACATGCTGTCCAAAAAAAAAAAAGACAAGTCAAAACCCTATATATTTATCAATATAAATCTAATTATGCTTATAATGTCATATTCATATTGATTTTTAAACCTTTAGACGATTGAATGTTCAGATAGTTGAAATGGGCAGATAGTTTAACATCTAACTTTCAAGACTTTCCAACAGTGTAGGGAAGTACGTATCTGTGATCTAATTTGGAAGAATCAGGAATACGGATATTCATGAAGATTACCAAGTTAGGTAATGGCGACGGCGTTGCTTGAAAACAAACTAATGTTTTAAAAAAAAAAAACTAGTTAAATTCTCACCATTTAGAATACAAACAATTACCCAAGTTTGCGATTTCCTTCCTTGTCGGCTATCTGAACTAGTGAACAAAAATTACGCGTCGTGCCCATATACAGATACATTTAAGGGTATAAACAAGCCAAACTAGCTCACAAGTATTTTACATTCATCTCAATTTTGCTTAAACTTATGCTCGTAAATATTATGCTCGAAAATATAATCGGCTCAAAATGAATAGCGCATTGAACAATAAACAGAGTTTGAACAAATGAGTATTTGGCTCGATTTGGTCGAAACTCGAGCTTGATGTGTTTGAACTCGAAAAAATACTCGGCTCTACTTAGCTCGTCGATACTATTAAGGTCACATTGAATATATATAGTGTTGAAAAGAAATTTTTGATCGTATATAAGGTAATTATTTTATACCCTAAACAACTATTTACATGTAAGTCGTGATAAATGCCAACTATTTAGCTTATTTGATAGTAGTATTACTTGTCCTTATCTTAAGTTACAAACAATTTGGTTGTCTTCCTAATAATTGATATACTTACAAACTACTTAATAATAAATACTTAGTACTATTTACTACTAATTTCCAAGGACTAACTAGAAATTGCAAAGGATTTAATGCAAATTGCCAAGTAATTACTACTTATTGCTTTATTAATAATTAACGAAAGCAAAAATTAGTACTACTCAATTTATATAATATTGTATATTTATCATTATCTTAGTTCTATTAGTAACTACTTACCTAATTACACACACTTAGCTAACTATTACATATAACAACATTTTTTTATAACCTAGTAATAAGTCGTCAAATGAAAATTTGTGTTTTGGTTAGATATAAAATTGAACTATAATATAAGGTGAACTATGCAAATGTTATATACAACCAAAATAATAAGTTTGATCAATCTAAAATTAAAATATTAACATCTCGAAATTCAACTTATTAATGCACTACAAATAATGAATAATGACAAAATAAATGAATAATGACAATAGCAAAAATAGTAAATGACAATGATCTAGCAATTGAAGCCATGAAATCTTTTTTGGAGATAATTTTCACACAAGTTACAAGAACGTGGTACACAATATACTGTTATCACAATGAAAATTAAAACATCACATTATACCAAAGCAACTTTTCATCTTCCAAAGCCAATAAAATTTGGTTAACAACATTCATTTCTATTCCAAAATAGGGCTAAAAACCCTAGCCTTACACAAGACTCTTTTGTTCCATTGAAGTGGCCGCCAAAACAAGAACTTGGAAGAAGTAGAGTTGGAGACTCACCGTAGAGGTCGATCTATAAGGTCCATTACTCTCTTTTTATTTTGCTATGGTAGTTTTCATTTGTAAGAATATAAAATGAGAAACAAAAATGATGAATAATCTAGACATAGCTAACTAAAATCAATTACTATATTACTTAATTTTTCATTATATTTATTACAACTAGTGTGTAAAATGAGCAAGGCCACATTCAAGCTAAGCATGATCCTACTGTTGACATTAAACCTGATTCAACTACCACAAAAAGGAAGAGAACATCTTTATGTTGGAAAGATTTTGATGATAAAGATGGGATTGTACACCACCAGTGTAGGCATTGTGGGCTCAAGTTTGGAATGCAAAAATCTAGATCAACCACTCACCTAACTAGACACTTGAAGACTTGTCCAGAGTATAAAGCAGTTGAAAAAGGACAAAAAGTCATATCACTAGAACCAGCTGAGATTGATGAAAGGGACAATTACCATTGCAAATTGCAAATTTCAAATTTGATCAAGGAAAAACTAGAAAAATATTGGCTAAGCTGATAATACTTGATGAGAAAACTTTTATATCAATTGAGAACAAGATCTTCAATTTATTTTGTAAAGTGCTCCAACTTAAATTTTAAAAGGTCTCACGCAACACAATAAAAAAAATTGAATGGCTATATATATGGAAGAGAGAGAAAAATTGAAGTCAACTTTAGCCAAAGTTGATAGAATATCTATTACTTCAAATATTGGATTTCAAATAAAATGAATGAGTGCATGGTCATCACTATACAATATGTTGATTGGAATTGGTAGATGCAAAAAAGAATTTTGAGCTTCTCTAGTATTGCACCACCTGTTAATGCTTCAAGAATAACTGAAATCATCAATAAATACTTGTAGGAATGGAACCTTGAAGGTAAGGTTTTTTCTATAACATTAGGCAATGCTTCCAAGAATAATAGTGTCATTAAAACATTAAAGTCATCATTTAAATCATAAGGAACACTTTACATGAAAAGAATAATTTTTCATATAAGGTGCAGTGCTCATATTTTGAACCTTATTATTCAAGTTGGACATCGTTGTATCAATGACATAGTCTCCAACATCCATGAGACAGTCAAGTACATCAATAGATCTTATGGTTAAAATGAATCCTTTAACAATATCCTCACACGGCTAGGATTATCTAGAAATTGGAGGTTGAAATTGGATGTTTGCACACGTTGGAACTCAACTTATGAAATGATAAATTCTACCTTAGAGTTGCAACAAGCATTGACTACTCTAAAACTATCTAATGCTAACTACACTTAGCTACCAGAAGTAACAGAATGGAAGAAGCTTCGTGAAGTTCATGCTCTATTGAAAGTTTTTGCTAAGGCTATAGATATATTTTCAAGTACTAAATATCCAACATCAAACATGTTTTTACTGGTATTTTGGACAATAAAGGAATCATAATTTAAAGGCTTTGTTAGTCCATATGAGTACATAAACGATATGACATTTGGTATGAAAGAAAATTTTGATAAGTATTGGAGTGATTGCAATGTAGCAATATTGATAGCTGCCATATTGGACCCAAGGTATAAAATGATGCTACCTCTATTTGTCTTTCCAAAGATATATTCTTCAAATAGAGTAAATGAAGAGTTTGAGAAGGTTAATGGAACTCTACATGAACTTTATATGATGTATGAAAGCATGCTTGTGATTAGAGAAATACAAGATTAAGGTAATGGTAATCAGGTGGCTAGTGGTGTTGATGATTTTGATAATGTTATTTTTGTATTTTGTTCAACAAGGTGAAACAACAGAAAGGGAAAAGTCTAAAATAGATGTTTACCTGGAGGAGGGTTGCTTTCTTGCACCACATGATACCCCATTTGTTGTGCTTGGTTGGTGGAAGCAAAATTCATTGAAGTTTAGAGTTCTCTAAGTAATGGCAAGGGAAGTTTTGGTCATTCCAATGACTTATGTTGCATCAAAATCGGCTTTCAGCATATGTGGAAGGATTATTAGTGATTATCGAAGCAATTTAAAACTGGAAACAATGGAAGCACTTATATGTGCTCAAGATTGGTTGCGCTCTACATTCTACAACCCCATACTTGAAACTGATCAAGAATAATATAACGGTAATAATATGATAGAATTAGCTAATTATAACCTAATTTTGTTTAGTTTTTCTCCTTGTGTTAATTAAACACACCGGTGACATTACACTATTTATTTTGCAGGTAATGATAGTGTGAATGGGTTATTTTGATTGTAGCTGGGTATGAGAAGCAAATTTTGCATAGGCTTTGAGATCATATAATTTGTTTTGCTAGTCTTTTTTATTCAAGTTTTATAAAAGACATTTAAAATAGAGTAATTTGCTTTTATGCTTCTCTACTCTATTTTTAGCATTCTCTAAACTTGAGAAAGAACTACCATGTTTTGTGTGGTTGTTATGTTACTAGTACTATGTCACTCTTGAAATAGCTATTATTTTATGGTAGTTGAGTTAGAAAGGAAAAAAGTTATTACAAGCTATAAAATTATCTTATACAAGGATTTTTAGTATGATGCAATTGAATTGTAAGTTACAGCTTTGAGTTCAAACATATAAATAATATAAAAATAACTAAGGAGCCCAATTATTCTTTGGCATAGATCCGAGTAGGAGTATGAGCCGAGTACAAACATTCGCTTGACTCAAAAACATAACGAGCCAAACACGAGTCAAGCCCAAATACCATGAATTTTGAATAAGTGGCTTGACTCATAATAATCAAAGGCTCCTTGAACACTCAAACATACATGCTAAAAATCATGTTGAATTCAAAAATATCTATGTTCGGTTCGGTTCTGCTCGTTTACACCCCTAGATACATCCCTTGTGGCTGACTTTTGGAGAAAAATTGTCCACGTTGAAGTGATTTGGTCTTGGCCATCAAGCTCAAATTATATATTTTTGGCCAAAGAGGAAGTGAGAAGCATACATATCACAGAATTCATTCAAAACTCGTCTAATTTGCATTTCAACACAATTTTCTATTGCAATTTGTTCGGGTGCGGGATCGTCAGCCCCCGGGGTGACGCGGTCCTTGTGATTCAATCCGGTCCGGGTTTGAATGGTTCGGTGGGACCGAAGCACCCTTGCCGCGCAAAGAGATAGTGCGATAGTATAAAATAATGCAAATGATATCACAAGCACCAAAATGACATGCAGGAAATTTTTACGTGGTTCCTTAAGATTCAACTTAAATCCCTAAGTCAGTCCACAGTGAGATTATCACTCACAATCCACTATTTCTCCTTTGATTTTACAAGTTACATTAAACAGTGAATTTTTGCCTCCTCAAAATAAAATTGCCTTTGAGATGCTTGACTCCAATGTCGTGGTTTATCTTTTCATGCTCCTTAAATCCTTAAAATAACCCCGCCATTGTGTCCGGAGCATCAAAAAATGGTGGGGTAACAAATTTCGCCTCTATCCGAGGTGTAGAAGACCTTCAAATTATTTCTGAATCCTTAATAGACTGAACTGGACCGCTTTGGGTTGGTTCAAACCAAGTAAATTGTTGGACCAGACCGGGTGGCGCACTCAGGCTTCCTTTCTCTCTGCGTACGCTGGTCTGCTGGTGGTGCATGGCGTGCCAACTCGAATCCGGGTCGCGGACACGGTCGCGGTCTTGATCTGGTCACGGATTTGCCGAACTTGCGAACGCGGACAGAAGTAAACGGGCATGACTAACCCGACTATGGGGTGACGCGGCGGTGCTTTTGGGGGCTCCGGCGATGGCTTTTCTGGCGTTGGATGGTAGCGGTGATCGCCCAAAACTGTAGCTATCAGAATGGTCAAGGTCTTGGCTGTGTCCCGACGGTCAGCAGCGGTTCCGGTCGGTCGGTTGGAGGATGGAAAGTTAAATACTTTTCTGCATTTTTATGCTACGATGCTCCGATCAGTCAATTCTCAATTGTTTTCCAGCGACCTCAACCACTAAATCTGGAGTATCTAAGTTTGGTCTTGTAGATCATGTCTCTTTCTTCACGTTTCACCTCACTTCGGCTCTCGAAACAGCCGAAACTGATCGGAAAAAGTCAGAGAAATCGTATCTTCTCTGCTGTTTTCCACCTTGTCTTCTGTCGGATGGGTCTCTTCCTTGCCTTTTTCTGGAGACTGCAATGGCGAACTCCGGCGACGATCACTTTCCGTGGCCGGTAACGACTGGAGGTGGCCAGAAAACGGTCGCGAAGATCCGTTGTTTGCTGCTGCTTCCTGCTCTGTTTTCAACCTTATCTGGTGGGCTTCTTTCTTAATTTTCTCTGACGACTACAGCCGCTCGATCCGGTGGAACTCCACCCAGATCCAAATATCACCTCATATTCTTCAATTTTCACACCACTTAGAGGGCCGGGGACGATCGGATCTTGTTGGAAAACCGCCGCGAAGACCCGCCTTCGCGACTGTTTCTGCTATGTTTTTTCTTCTTCCCTGATCAGAAGCCGCTCTTCTTGGATTTTTTCCAGAGACTTCAAAGGCGAACTCCGGCGACACTCACTTTGGGTTTGTATAAAAATCCTCCTTCTTCACTTTGGTTACCACTTAGGGGGTCGGGAATGACCGGCTCCTGTCGGGAAACC
>JAVDBV010003029.1:0-15057 GCA_032619315.1 Piper longum
CACAGACTCGGGCATGAACACAGGACTACATGGCAGATGAACAGGGTCAAGCAAGTAGATGCGAATGCGAGCTGGCAAATGCGAACGTGGGCAAACGGGTCTGACGGGGCAGGCACGACGACACAGCTAAGATTGTCGTTGGTCAGAATCGACAGCTTAGGTAACAAGGAAGATGGTGGTGGTGATCAGCAATGTCTAGCCGCCGACTGGTCAAAAAACTGTCTGAAAGGTGGCAGAGTAGCCATCAGGTGCCGTGGCATTGACGGCGGCGATGGTAGCCACAACAGTGGACATGGGTGGTCTCAAAATGAAGATTTCAGCAAGATGAACCTAATTAGGTTGTTGGATCGGCAAGAGGTGGCTTGCCGACGCTGGAAATAACCCGAAAAGTAGCGGTTGTGATGGAGCATGCAGTAAAAATGTCGTTGCCAGCGGCGCCAGTGGTGGTGAGGGGTATGGGTCTAAAGCCTATCCTGAGGCGGTCATGAGGGTGCCGGTCTAGTGGCTGTGGGAGGGGCAAAGATTCCTCGTGGCAAGCCGAAGTGGGGTGGAAACTCCATAAATCGTGAGAAATCTCTAAAAAATAGCAGGGTGAAGCTATGGCTAACGTGGATAACTCTGATCTTGCCACATGACATGATCTAAACGTCCAACAACTTGTGAACATGGTGAGCCCACTTATGGGTACATGCCATATACATATGAACATAAAATAGAAATCGAGACCCTCTAATGTCAAAACTGAATCAAGTCCTAAAAGTAATTCTATGGGCAAGAATCGAGGTAAAAAGACTAAATGAGCCTTGAAACCCTAAACTCAATCGGGTGAAAATCTATAACTCAATCAAGTTAGGCCCACAAGGGCAACTCGATAGTCCGAAATCCTTAAGATGTATGTAAATAAGATACCTTTAAAATCCCAAACGGATACTAAACGCTACAACGGTCTAGATCTAAACTAAAAACCCTGGCTAATATATAAAAATCATCTGTATATCTCTTGTATACACTGATGACTCATACTTTGTTGTAACTTAATTGAAGCTATCATCTGCATGTCGGCATAACATGCTTATATGACCATCTTGTCCTCATACCCATAATCTAAAAACTAGTTTGGCTCGAACTCGTTCGAACTAACTTGAGATTGGCCCAAACCAGGGAAAACTATAAGTGGGTAAAACGCTAACCCTAAGCTAAAGTAGGTTTATTTTAATAATGACAGTCTTTAATTAACAGATACATGTATGTGATTGATTCAACATCTTTTAAGTTCTTTAAAACTAGTATCGCTACGACAAAATTATCATCAAGGTTAGTCTAACTAATTGACCCGACTTCTCAAGTTAATTTTTATAATTTTATCTAGATCTTAAATATCTCAAGTTAAATTGTTCCAAATCTCAAAGGCATTTTGATATTTCACGTTAGTTTTAGATGTGAATCCCATAATTTACTTCATAATGCGTCGAGATCTCCTTCTCGATATCTTCTTTTCATTTTTACAGAATTTTATGTAGTTACGATGACATGCTCAATATGAGAATGATAATGTGGTGATGTGATGTGAGTGTTTATATTTCTTGCCTATTTGCACGCAATGTTATTTGTCGCATCTAGGTTGTTGCATTCATGTCATTACACACATACCATTGTATAGATTTTGACTAGTTTTGCATTTGCTAGGTCGTGAAGAATTGAACTCACCAACTTAAGATGTAGAACTTACCTCATGTAGTTGCACTTGAGTAGATCCAGTTGCACACCTAGCCGGATGCAGTCTAATTTTTAATTTATTATTAAATAAGAGTACATCTTTCTCGAAGACGAGATGATTATTATATGTTTCATAATTTAATGTACTTATGAATCTTAGTCTATTTCTAATATAAAACCATGCATGATGCGACGTCTTACCTATAGTTCATACTTAATACTTCATTTTGGATCGGCCAGAGAATTAATTATTACTTGGGGGGTTAGTGAAACTATTAATTTCAATTACACCTGTAAATCTGTGATGTGAATTTACATTAACGGATTGGTGATATTAGTTATTTAAGTGTGAATCGTATTTACATAATTTTTATACGATTTAAATACTAGCTCAAAAAACTAATAAAAACCCGTTAAGCTGATTATACACCTTTCACCAATGTAAATCTAATTCATAGGCTTGTGATCCTAAAAAATAAAGGACAGAAAAGATTCGCACCAAATTTAACTCACTAACAAGTGTAATCTTTTTTATTGTCCTTGTTGTCGGTCTACTTTAACGAGATTCATACTTTCATTAAGCCCCCTTAGGTTTTAAATAGACAAATAAACTATATTAAAATCAGACCATGCAAAGCCCAATATAGAAACGATACTAGGCCCACTGGCGCATACAAGATTAGGGTTTGCTTGCCTCTCTTGTAAATTAGGGTTTTAGGGTGCCTGTCTCCCATTTCGCCTCCCGCCGGCCCGGTGAACGGGGCCTTCTCTCCGAGGTACGACGGTCTATCCTTCCTCAAACTGCTCGATTCGTACCTGTGATGGATAAATTTTGAACCTTTTCCGATGATTATTTTGAGATGTGTTGTTGATGTGATTGAATTGTTAGGTAGATGGTTAAAAATAAGAGCATCCGATAGATATTGATATTTTTTTAAGTGGAATAGGGTGGTTGAAAGTGGCATGTTGAAGATATGATTTTGCTTGTTGCCCACTTCTTGTCAATTGTATTTGTTAATTATACAGTTTGTGAGAACCGGGTTTCTCTGCTCTAATGAGAGTGTTTTTTTTCCCCAATTTTTATGATAGAAGAGTGATCCAGGAGTTAAGTTTATGGGTCTGAGCTTAATTTGCAGTTTTCATCCCAACTTTGTTGGGATTTCTGTGGCTTTTAGCTTGTAGTGTAATGTATTTGATTGAAATATCTTGTTGTACTTATACACCTGCTTTTACTAGTGTTTGTCACTGATTCAGTTTCTAAGAAGTGGGATTCTTTGCTCAAGTGGTAATGTTTTTTTGGTTTGTATGATGGACGAGCAAGGTTTTCCTTTTCGTTTCTCGCTCTCGTCTTGGACCGTCTAAAATCAGAGATCTCGGAGAGAACCTGGAGCAGTCTATATAATTATTATATACGTAATCCTTATCAATTATATGAATATTTAGTTCAAATTAAAAATGAAACTAATGTCATTTTGTCATACAATAACAAGGATAATACAATTAATATTAATAAAGATGTAACATTCAGACTATCAAGTTAAACAAATATACAATTAATACATAGAAAAATATTAACACAATTAATAAAACATATTCAAACATCTAATATATGATGATGGAAAAATAGGACAATGTATGTATTAACTATCAGACTATGACAAAATATAATAACATAAACAGATAACAAAATAAAACAATATATAAACTGATAATATAATTAATATACTAATTGATAACATATATTAGATAAATGAAAAAAACTCCCTCCCCTCCCCTTATTTGACATCACCCACCCTCCCTCCTTCCCGGTCGTCGCCCCCATCCCCTGTACAGTTGTTGCCCCCCCTTCCCCCCTTTCCGATCGCCGCTTCCCCCTCCCGCTGCACATTCGTCGCCTCCCCTTCTCCTAGTCTCCTTTTCCTCCTCCCTCTCACCTTCTTCCTCTCCTTCTCAATTTCAGGAAAGGACTTACCTTTCCTACTTCACGATGGTGATGGGTGCTGATGACAGCAGCCGGATAACCAAAACCCGTCAGAGGCAAGCAATGGCGATCACCAGTTGGGTTCCTCATTTTATAAAACTTCAATAGTTTAAACTGTAGCACCCATGAAATTTCATTCATGGGTGCACGGTGACAACATGGTTGGGGGTCCTTCTTCCGATAATCCACGAGATCTAGCTGAGTAAGATTTTTCTTATCTCTGGGGCATTATCCGTGTCGGTCACCCTCCGAGACTTGGCGAGATCTCATGAGACTGCGAACCTTGTGGACGAGTACTTTATGAGTTCAATCGTTTTGTTGTTTGTTACAATTTAGAAGCAATAAGATGGTATGTCTACCGCTGAATTTAGAGTTTTTGGGCAACTTAGTTGGAATATTTTAGATTATGAATCTACATTCTACTTGTGTATTTGATTTGACTTTTTTTGATGTGTAGAATATGGCTCCTCCTCAGCCGAAGTCGGGATTGTTTGTTGGATTGAACAAAGGGCATGTTGTGACGAAGAAGGAGTTGGCTCCTCGTCCTTCAGATAGGAAAGGGGTAGGGAAAAAATGCTATTGGTTCTGTCTACACGTCAATTATTGTATAAATGTGTTTGATTAAGCGCAGTTGTAATGGTTCTTATTCTAGAAATCCACCAAGAGAGTCCAATTTGTCAGAAACCTTATCAGAGAAGTTGCTGGCTTTGCTCCATATGAGAAGAGAATTACTGAACTTCTGAAAGTCGGGAAGGACAAGCGTGCCCTGAAAGTAGCAAAGAGGAAGCTGGGAACTCATAAGAGAGCCAAAAGGAAGCGTGAAGAGATGTCCAGTGTTCTGAGGAAGATGAGGTATATATTGAAAGTTACAAGGAAAACTTCACTTTTTTCGACAGGCATTATGTGCTGTGTGGTAAATGCAAGGTGGCTTAAAAACAGGATAAGGATTTATGATTAGTGAACGGAATGTGCAAATTTAAGTTATGTAGGTGATTCATGAATAATTAGTTTGAGCTGTTTAAATCATGAGTATGAAGCATGAGCATGTTAACGTTTACTTTGACTTATTTTTAACTTGTGGGTATTGGTATAATCGAATAGGGAAATCATGCCCGGTTCCTGCATTACCGTTTTGAATGACTGGATACTTTTACTTTTTCTTTTTTTCATTTTTAGTGGTCAGTGTACAAAAGCTGTCAAGTATTTCTGGTTGTTGTTCCACCATGCTGTCTTTGGTTATTCCTGGTATTGGATGGTCTAGTTGTATCACAGATGCTTGTGAACGACCTTGATGTTTTTCCATTGAGTACTTGCTATAATCAATGTAATTTTTAGCAGCCAAGCTAGGACATTCAAAGAAGAAAATGTGATTTGAGTGTTTGGATTCAAAGAAAATGTTATGAATTTATTGTATCAACAACTTATTTGCACTCACTTCCTTCCTCTGCAGGTCTGCTGGAATCTCAGACAAGAAAAAATAACATGATGGGAGAGGTTCTTCTACATGCTGAGAAATCTATTGAAGAAATTTCATTAGATTGTACCCGTAGTGATTATCATTTGTGTTGTGAAAACTACTTTGTTGTGATCTTTATTTTTGTTTGTTAAAAGTACTGACATTTAGATATTTATTTATTCTGTCTAAATTTCACATGAATTATTTACTGATGTTTGTTTAATTTGGAAGTCGTGCCATACCAACAAGTATCATTTGAAATTGATTCAATTTTTGGAACTAAATGGCTTGTTTCGGAGTCTGATATGTCTGATATACCGATGCCCTTACTGACCAGGTCTTTGGTAATGGAAGATGGCAGTGACTATCTCTTCGTTACACAAATACAGGAGAGCATATTTTTGTTCATTTGAGCTGGAGTCGAACAGCAGGAGTTACATACCGAGTTACAAGTGATAAAATAAATTATTCATGAAATTGGAAATCTAATATATGTGGTTAAAGTAAATTAACAACTTAAATAGTAGTTTATTATATGTCTATCATGAGCGAATTTATACTTTAATGAATTTAAGTCGTAAATTTATTGTAAATTTCTTTTTATTTTTTTTATCTTTAGGTCCACAACCACAACCTTTTGAAACAAGGTATAAAATTGCATGAATGTGATTACACTTAAAAAAAATTAATCTTTGTAAAAGTTTGGCTTAAAGTACAACATAATACGTGAAGTCATCTTTTCAAAAGAGGTTAATCAAGTTAAAAATTTATTGTCAATTTTTATTTATAAATAGAACTTTAATTCATTAAGTATTAAATATAAATATAAAGCTGAGTTGTATGATTTCACAATCCACTTATCTTAGGAAATTTTATCCTCATAATTCATACATTTGGCCCAAAAATAATATAAATATAGGACTAACTTGAAAGATCTCACAATCTATTTACCTTAAAAAATTTCGTTCCCAAAATTAATACATTTAGCCCAAAGTACAACATACCAGGGAAAGTATCTATCTTTAAAAGTAGTTAACTAAGTTAACGTTTTATAATTTATTCTAACTTATAAATAAGATCTTATATTATGAGATATTATATGTGATATTAAATTGAAGGATTTTACAATTTTATTAACATGTTAATGTAAATTTATAGTCAAAATTTATGGGTGCAAATGAGATTAACATTTTACTAACCTATTTGAACATTCCTTGGAGGGCTTATGAGCAAAATACCTTTGGTTTAGTTTGGCTTGAATTTATACTCGTTACTTTGAAGATTTGATAAAAGTTTGGTTTGGAATAAATAATTTGATGGGGATGTCAAGTTATATACATTCATTATGATAAAAATATTTGATTTAGTTAAAATTATTACAATATATTATTATTTATGTATTTTGATGACTTATTAATCATTGGGATCGTATATAGCCTTTTTAAAAAAAAGGAATAACTATCAAGGATTGAAAATTTTTAAGATGGTAGACAAACTTAAAGTTGGTAGAGTCCAACAGACATGAATCAAGTTTGAACCGTCATAATAAAATTACAAGCTATTCAAACTCGGGATGTAAAAATATAATTTCATCCTTAAATTAAATGTCATATTCTACGATTCGGTTGTACCTAATATGTAAAACCTATAACTCGAGTCAGGATTTTATACTCACAAAATTGATTGGCTTAGCCGTCGGTCCAAACCAATTTAATTTTAAAACACGTGAGCCGAATTCAAATTAGTCATCTATTATGAACCATGAAGGTTAAGTATATCCAAACATATAATAATAATGCTAGTGATACAGAAAAAAAAATGAGTTATAAAAATATATGATAATATGCTAGATTATTTATTGTATTATGTATTAGACCATAAAAATTAGAATTAGATTATTTTTCGTATTACGATATGTTAGATAGGAATTTGGGTAAGTTATTAGGTTAGAAGACGTTAGATTAATTATTTGAGCATGATTTAATTTATAGTATTTTATCATATTTATTTGATATTTTTTTAATTTAATTATGAATATTATTTTGTGGCGGGACCGGTTAAATTTTAATTACAAAAATACCCCGACCTTTTATATATTTATTCTCCTTATTCCCCGGTTTCCTCCTCAAGCCGCCCCTGTATTTTTTGGTTTCTTCCCTTGCTCCGCCGGCGACCTCCTCGCCGACGCCGGTCACCGACCACCGACCACCACCACCTCGTCGACCCCCTTGCCTTCGACTCAGCCTCATCATCGCCCTTATTTATTCCTTCCTTATCTTCCTTCTTTCTCTCTGTTTTCCACTCTCGGTCGCCACAGCCGCCGCCTGCATGTGTCGCCGCCAGCTATCAACGCCGGAAACGACCTCTGGAGACCTTCCATAGCCATTTCCCCATCCTTTCCGACCATTCCCCGGCCTGTGCGACAACATGCACGGCAACCCATGCTGAAAACAGGGCCGCCGCGTGCATACATGTTCGCCGTCGAATAGCGCCGCTCCCGCACTACCTCCGGCACAGTCCATCCTTTAGCCGACCTCGACCATCCCTAGTGTTCTCCCCACTCCCTAGCCGACACCACAGCTTGTACACCCTCACCTTAGCCGGCCACAAACCACAGCCGCCGCCTCCGGCGACTGGCCGTCGCCGTCGTCCAGTGGTGCTCCGACCATGTCGAGCTACCCATTCCCTTCTCAGTGACACCCTTGGGGCGGCAGCCACAGCCGCCGTCTACCTCCTCACGGCACCGGCAACAGCTCACTGAGTAATCTCCAACTTACTTATAAAGATTTGATTTTTATTTCATTTTATATATGACTGACCATTATGAGCACGTGCATCATTTTGATAATACTTATAGATTTGATTGTGTACTAAATTTAGGATTTTGAAATTATGTTGTTGTAATTATGAAAAATAATTGATTAGTTAGTTAAAAAAATGTGTGCATGTCCATATTGATGTTAATTATGGTTAGATAAATTAGACTTATAAATTATACATATAGTTCTAATGATTAAATTTTTATGATTGAATATTAGTTTAGTTATTAATAAGGATTATGATCTTTAACTAGTTAATTGATATGTTTAAATCACATAGTAACAAATTTGTGATGTTGATGACATGATAACCTAAGAGTATAGATTTGTATGACATGATTGGTAGGATTTGTTGGATTGATCAGGATATGCATGCTTGCCCTAGTGTTGTTTGATTTATTTATCATGTCATTGATGCATCATATGAGAGTATATGGGCATTAAAATTTAGTCTTGTTTGTGCAGATTCGGTGTAGGAGCTCGCCGCATATGCGCGATACTCACTTTGGAGCTTCTATTAGGTCAGTTTAGAACTCGTATTCTTGATTGTCGATCTATTCTATTGATGCTTTGGTTTATATGTTGCAGGACATATTAAGTGGTGATTGACATTGGTCATTTTAGCGAATCATTTTCTGGAAATTAATAACCCTCAATGATGAGATCCCTCGAATCTGAATTTGAAAACAAGATCTACCGCAAGCCGCCTTCGAGCTTATATTAAATCCCTTTCGAAGCTATATAAAATTTTTATTGAATTTCCAGTGAGACGAGAGATAGTGAAACTGACTCGCACTTACCATGAGCATATGCATGTGCTAGTCATAACGGGCTCTAAATTAGTGAGAGGACTATTCTATTTCTGAGGGATCTTGACAATTGCGCATTTGAGTTCCTCACACCCCGGAGAATGTGGAAGTTTATGGCGACTGTTTAGTATAGCACAAGTCTGGATATGTGGTTCAAAGGGTATTAAAAACGACTAACTGAGAGTACTCGGCCTTCGTACTCTAGGCCACGAGAAATATGGAAGATCACAAAGGGTTTAAGATATGCTAGTAGTCCAAAGGGACTAGAAGAGAAATGAGAAAATGTCGAGAGAGGCATCAAACTAGTTAGTTCAAGATGCCATCCTGACTATAGCTCGATAACTCCTTAGTAGTTACCTTTATGAGAGTTCTATTGGAGTATATGCATGTTTTTCTTTAATGAGAGATTGCTCTCATAGATAGCTTGATATTAGTTATTTTCAGGACCAGCCGTTGTTGACGGTTTTCTATTATATATGAAGGTAAACATCAGTTACAATAGAATATGTCGGACTTGACGAATGAACAATGACACCCTTACACGCACACATGTTTGGCGATAGGACGCTTAATTATGATTCTAGTGAATGTGTAAAACTCGTTATTAAATATTTTGATGATGTTTAATGCATGGTGAACATGTTTTGGTAAATGAAGTTAGTAATTTTGAAGTTAGTAAACTTTCAACTATGGTAACATGAGTAGTAGATGACTCAAGACTTAGTCAAGGATTATGACTTGAGAAAAATTGTGTGATGATAATATAATGTGATGTTGTGATATGCTTTATTATCTATTATATATATGTTGTGATATGATGTTATATGATGTTGTATAGTGTGGTTTCTTTATTGCACTTTTAAGGAAAACCTTGTCTGTCTATTTACAGGATTTCCATAATATTTGAATCGATCATCGTGTGATTTTGATTTTTGGTGTAACTCTTTTCTTCGTCATCATATCATTCACGTAGCGTCCTATTAGGTTTTACATTTCATATATTCGTTGTGGCACAATATTCATCTTATGACGCTTAGAATAGATATCTTCCGCTTAAGTTTGGGTTGACTAAATTAATTGAATTGAGATTCAGTTTGGTCCCCAGTAAGTTCAGTTAACAGTAAACCGAATTTCGGGTGTTACATAATATACCTTTTTTAAATCCAGTACAATTTAAATTCTATGCCATTTTAGTTTCTATCCAATTTTTTAATTTATGTATCTTTCACAAAACTTGGGTTTTTATGGTTGAAAATCATAGTATTTTAGTCGGTATGTAATAAAATATTAATAATATTTTATTTATAACATTAAGATACAGTTGAACCCGGTCTTTTTACCAAAAAATAGAGGATATTTATTGATATTTTTAATTGGTGGGAAAATTAGAACAAATTACTATAAAAAAAGGAAATTTAACGAAAATATAAAAAATACTCTTAAAATAAAAAATAAAAATACAATTTTTTCCTTCCAAAGAAAAAAAATGAATCAAACTACCATCGACATCGTTCTTTTTATTTTTTTTAGTTTTATTTTATTACTTTGGAGGCAGGTTATATGTTGCGGCCAAATTGGGCCATCCCATGGTTTGCTGCCACCGGGGAAGCCGGGCGGCCATCCAGCTGCCCCTTAAGAAATTTTTTTTTTAGTTTATTATTTTATTGATATTTTAATTAAAACTTCCCCTTTTGTGTGCTTTTATTTTCCTACCCCTATTGATAATAAATATCAATACTTTTGTAAAAAAACTCATAAAATATATGGTATGTATGTTGACCAAATAAAAAATTATGATCTGGTCAAACACACAAACATTGAAGGGGGGGAAAAAAAACGAAAGAAAAACTGAATGCAAGGCCAATTCACATCTCAACCGCCCCCGTCGCACCACTGCTCCGGTCGGCCGCAGCCACCTTCTCTTTCCGACGGTATGCGGCCAGAGGTGGAATGGGCAGGAGGCGGTGAGAAGCCTTTCTGCTCATTCTTTTTCGTTTTCATTTTTAAATTAAAAAAAAAAACAAAAACTGATTTGGTTTAGACTGCTCTTGTGAATTGAAGTTGTTTTGGGCTGCCTTCCTTCATCCTAAAAGGTTCAATATTTATGCTGTTTTGGGAAGAAGAGGATGAGAATTGGAGGAGATTTGTAAGAAATTGGTGTGGTGTATCTTTTGGTTTGATGATGATTTGCATACTAATAAGTTGTGATGATGAATTGTTTTCGGTCTTTTTTTTTTATGATAATAAGCAGCAGACCTCATTTGTTGGCAGGTTGTGATTTTCTTTTGATGGGAAGCAAGCATCATTTATCTATGGCTGCTAGATGTTTGGCTAAGCACTCAATCCATTTTGGTTTGAGCGGATGTTTGGTGTTGATGCCTACTTACTCCATTGCAAGCGCCTGGTCTATTCCAAAACACATTCACCAATTTAATGCACGCTCACATGGATCCCTTGCTGTAATGCATCTTCTCTCAAGGCATGGTTTCCCAAATATTAGTGTTCATGGCTTCATCCACAGGAATTCTTTTCTGTTGGACAGCCGACCATCGGATGTGGAGGAGTGCTTGGATTTTCTAGTGTCGTTTGGCCTATCGCGAGCTTCTCTTGTGTCCTTTTTGAATTCTTGCCCGCAGGTTCTTGACATTCAGTTCCAGGATAAGTGGAGACCTCTGTTAGGGGAAGTTATGCAATCCAAGATTCCACTGCATGTGTTTCTGAAACTGGTGCAAGAATCTGAGAAACTACAGATTGGAGAAGTGTCCAATGTTGGCAGAGTTTTGCAGATTCTGTGTAATGTAGCGACCACAGACGAGACTGTTGTCAGAGTTCTGGAGGAGTTCCCAAGAGTTCTGGCCATGAAGCATCTTCTTTTGTCTGATAGGATTGAGTTTCTTAAACAAGTTGGGTTTAAGAGATGTGAGATTGATAAAATGCTTGGTCTGTTTCCTGGAGTTCTGGGCCTTAGTTTGGAAAGGAGGCTAAAGCCCTTGTTTCAAGAGTTTTGTGATCTTAGATTTCGTGAAAAGGAGGTTAGGAAGGTCATTGTTAATGATCCAAAAGTTCTTGCTGCTGAACTGGGTGAGTTCTCTCAGTGTGTTGAGTTTCTTCAAACTTTGCAGTGCCGACATCCTATAAGGAAGGAAATAATGCGGAAGGCCACACTTGGAGCTGCCATTGATGTCAAGCTCAGAGTCGATTTTTTGTGGAGGTATGGGCTGAATAGAAGAGATGCTTTTAAGGTGTTGCAGAGGGAGCCCAGGATAATCTTATATGAGTTATTGGATTTGAACAAGAAGATTGATTTTCTGCTACAGAGATTCAGGTTTGATATTTCTTCTTTGATTGATGTCCCTGAGTTTCTAGGTGTGAATATGGAGAAAACGATAGTTCCTAGGTACAAAGTGATCGAACATTTGAAGTCGATAGGAGGGCTTGCTCGTGAGTTGGGATTGAAGGAAATAATCCGGCCAAGTAAGCTTAAGTTCTACAATCTGTATGTCAAACCGTACCCTGAATGTGAAAATATATTTGGCAAGCTGTCCAGAACTGTGGAGTTCAAGCCTAAGCATCCTCCTGGGTTATGGAGAATGTTTAAGCCACTGCCTTATCCAGAGACTAAAGAGGATCTGATGAACATCAGAGCATTCATGGAAAATCTTTTTCCAGAGTGAGAGGATGGTCAGATTGTTGGGGATTTATTCAGTTCCTATGCCTTTCCAACTTTCGCAGCCTGCTTGATCTATCCAGCCAGCCACAATCCCGTTGATTCCCTATTCCATTATCCATATGGAACTTTGAAATCTGGATGGGGTGGCTGAGGAGGAGCATGCTGTGCTCTGCAAGAATTTTCAGTATGAAAGGTATTCGTTCCAAATACCCAAAATAATTAGCTAAAAAAGAGCTGGTAATGAAATATAATGAAATTTGCAGTGAAGTATCATTCAAGTTATTAATAGGATGTTCGTATGTGAAGTATCATTCAAGTTATTGATAGTGATACAACAATTAAGTTGTTTGACATGCAAGCTGCATCATACAACTGATTGGGAGTATTTCTGGTTATAAAAATATGCAGCATAGTGTTTTCCGGAGTTCTTTCTTGCCGCAAGCCCTTAAGAGTTATAAATAAATGGTAATTAAACCTGCTCTTGTTTGTCTTTTACTTGCTTTCTTTTTTTAAAAAAAAGAGAAGCATATTCTTGTTAAGCTTTTGAAAATTTCTGTAAACTGTTTGTTGTACAGGTGAAATGCTAGCTAGTAAATAATGTGTTGATAGTGAAATATATTATCAATTGAGGACAGTTTTTTTTTGTTAGGTGCAACAATCATCTCTTTAGACAAAATATTACCCTTAAACTCAATGGAATTATGTTAAACGTTGGTGTTGAAAAGCATAAATATACCGTTGAGCATGTTTGATTATATGTTGATCTTATGATTTGTGTACACGGCATTTAGAGCTTAAGTGAAAGAGTAATTCTTGGACTTGGATAGGGTTTTATCATTTGTGGAATAAATATTTGTATTTGGTCTCCGTCCATTTGAATTGGGTTTATACCTTAACATTCACTTCTTTCCTGCAGAGGCTGCGGGTAAATGTCAAAAGAAGCGGTGATTTCTTTTGAAGCAATTAAGTTTGGAAGAAATGCTAGAAAGCCCAGCGATTGAAACTGTGAGGTTATCGTTAATTGGGGCAAAATACATGTTGTCGCTATTGAAATTCATTTATTTAGTGCAGGGATTTAAGTTGGGTTTGCCAGTGGATGATCATGTCTTGCAGCTAAACAATTGTATCGTATCTTTATCCTTTTTTTTCTTTGTTTATTTTGGTTCCGAGTGGAGTTCACTTGAGATCTTTCTGAAAATATTTGATCAAATGAAGGGAAACGTAAATGGTTATATGTCATTGTACGTTGAAAGCGGTTTCATGCCTGCATGCATCTTCTATTCTACTCTGTCAAATATTGAATTCTCAAGTATTAATGGCATGTGAGAATTAGATCTTGAAGGCTATTTTATATATCATGACACATAGTTTGTTGTTCCAATTGTTCTAATTTTTGCAATGTTATCAATCCTTACCAATAACCTGTTGACAGCAAAAGTTTAGAACAAACTAGCAATCTTAGGTCTTCCAGGGAGGTGCATTGTTGTTTTTTTGACAAATCTTACCAAATGCTTAATCCCTGATAAATTAAATAGTGGTGGAAATAAAGACCTTTGAAGAACTGAAATATACAGAGTTTCGTTTTATGCACTTAGAAGGGATGACAAGAAGCTTAGAAACCTTGACTCACTTTCACAGAACCTTAGAAACCTCTTCAGATATAGCACACAGATATGCATGTTAGCTACACGACTGTATTGTTAGACACACAACATAATAAATCAAGCACAATGATCAGGTAGATTTCCAAAATAACCAATGACAGTTTTCTTGTAAACAGACCAAAAGCTGTAATACCCCAATCTGATTCAATGAAATGAACTGAATCGCAATAAGGAATTATTTGAACATCATTTTACATTGAAAGTAAACAACTACTTCGAACATAAAATAGGTCCTTGGAATCAAAAACCTGTTCAACGTGGTTAAGATAAAAGGCTAAAAACGATGCACGTAAGAAAAAAAAATCCGCAAGCAGATGTCCTGCAAAACACATCCTTATGGAGACAACAAGTTGTCAATTTAGTGTGTATAAAACAGCAAACGAATCTCAATGCATTGGTCTCACATGTTGCTGGTGATCAATGATCAAATGAACTGTAGATCTCACATGATGCTGGTAATCAAACATCGAATGAATTGTAGCGAAACGGCACGAAATCGAGAAAACCCACATGTTTTAACCAATAATTATCTTGATTTGGCCTCTAATCTTTGAAGTTCAGATGTTTGGAGAGCATTTCTGGAACACTTCATAAAGCTGCTCTGCTAACATGACCCATCTACGCCTACGGGCCCTTCGTTTCCTTCCGCCTTCTCTCTTTGCCTCACCCTTCTTTTGTAGCTCTTAAATATTATATTCCTAGTGGCGGCCAGATGCCGAACTTTCTCGGTAATATCTGCTGCAGTTTGCCTGTCATACAACTTCTTCAAGCCTCTCATGAGCTGAGCAAAGGTATCTGGTTGAAGCATGAAACTGTTGTGAAAAACAGGTAATTTTCACCAAAGATAACTAGTTCACTGTGAGAACTATTACCTAGATGACAAGCGTGAAAACTATTGTACTAAATAATTACCCCAAGATAAAATTCCCAGGAAAGTTGGTG
>JAVDBV010003029.1:15077-30652 GCA_032619315.1 Piper longum
AAAAAAAAATCCGCAAGCAGATGTCCTGCAAAACACATCCTTATGGAGACAACAAGTTGTCAATTTAGTGTGTATAAAACAGCAAACGAATCTCAATGCATTGGTCTCACATGTTGCTGGTGATCAATGATCAAATGAACTGTAGATCTCACATGATGCTGGTAATCAAACATCGAATGAATTGTAGCGAAACGGCACGAAATCGAGAAAACCCACATGTTTTAACCAATAATTATCTTGATTTGGCCTCTAATCTTTGAAGTTCAGATGTTTGGAGAGCATTTCTGGAACACTTCATAAAGCTGCTCTGCTAACATGACCCATCTACGCCTACGGGCCCTTCGTTTCCTTCCGCCTTCTCTCTTTGCCTCACCCTTCTTTTGTAGCTCTTAAATATTATATTGCCCTTCGGGCCCCAAAAGTAACTTGCAACAGGTTCATGGGCCTCGCTTAATCCAAAAGCTAGCTTAAGAATTTGCCTTTCCCATTAGCCTATATACAAGCCTCTCATGAGCTGAGCAAATGGGATGTGGGATTAAGCATGAAACCACTATCCATCATATCCAAACAAAATGAGCAAGCCTCCTTTACATGCCCATTGGAGAATAAAGAAAGTATCCATATGGTCCAAGCAAACTCATTAAGCTCGATCTTCTTGTCCACCATGCTAGCCCAGACCTCCTTTGCCAATTCAAGTTTACCACCTCGTAGAACAGAATTTAGCAGCTCCTTCAAAGTTCCATAGTGAGGGGATGACCAAAGACCTCTAGTGGGCGTGTCTTCGAAATAATCACATGCTTCCACCAAAGATCCTTGTTTGAGAAACCCATGAATCATAATTTTATAAGAATGTGTTTCCACAACCTGACAGCATCCTCCAATTCACCCAACTTAGAAGACAAGCTGATTATTGAGTTATAGACATTCAAGTCAGGAGGACGATCAGATTTTCGCATTCTATCCAGGAGGCCCAGACACTCTTCCAGCTCTTTCTTCTTCTCATGAGCTGCCAGAATGTGCTAGTACATTCACCCCTACGCTTTCTTGCTTATTCTTTTAATATTTTAATGTATATTACGAATAAAATTTAATTTTTTAGATAAATTTAATAAATTAATTTAATATGGTGAATATAGATTTTAATTGATTATAGAGATCGACTCTAATTGAATAAGATGATAAATTATAATAATATAATTTTTTATTTATTCTGTTATATGTTAATTAGTTAAATGTTCTACTTTTAATCAAAAATTAGTATTGAATTCTAATTTTATTAATAAATAAGAATATATATATATATATATATATATACCTTTCATATGCCAACATTACAAAATGAGAAGATTAAAAGGTTGGGTGAACTGATTTTTTATTAATGAATCAATTCTAGTTTCATCTTTCTCTCTGAAGAACTCTGCTAATGTTAATGAATTTTAATTTTTGAGGGTATTCAACCATCAAAATCAATAGTCAAACTTATAGTGGCCGCCTAAAAATTAGTTATCTCTATTATTTTAAGCAACTTTTTTTAAAAACTTTTTATGAATAAACTTGTAAGAATATGTGTTAGATTAATATTATGGGCATATAATAAGTAACAACAAGATATAAGATGGCAGTGTGAACCCAACTAAAATGAATTATTTGTACCAATTTGTACAACATTGTGTGGGCCCATTTCCAAATCAATTAAATATGATTAGTAATTGCATTAGGTAGAGATTAAAAAATGAATTTGTCATGTACTTGCCCAACATTGTGAAGAGCTAGACATAAATTTAATGATCTAGAAACGTTGCAATTCAATCTATTGAACTTATTTAATTAATCTCTTAACCCTAAATCCGAAACCCAAAATACACGGGCAGTGTCAAGGACCTAAAGTATAAACTTAAATCAATCCGCTCTATCTTGGCAGAAAAACTTAAATATCAATTTTTATCTTCAAAATTCTACAACACAATTATAGTTGGGGCTCCCCTGCTTAATTACATGATTATCTTATGAAATATCCAAGCCCAATTATTCATTAAACTTCTATGAAAAATAATTGGCTCGCTAGTCACAGATTTGGGTCTTTTATTATGATCCAATGGAAACGTAGAAGTTAATTAACATCATAACCCAATAAATAAATGGACTTCGATTTCATTTTCTCTTGGGCTTAATAAATCGGAGCCCATCATACGGACCCATCCAAGGCCCATTTTCTAGCTCTTTAAGGGCCCATTTGGTGCAACCCGGCCTAGCAATATTTCTATAATTTTAAACTTTCATTAATGCTAACTACTAGTGAAAATTTGTCATCATCGACTTATGCTAGAAATAGACTCCAATTTTAAAATTAATTTCTCACTAAATGAGGAGATCGACTACCGTGATTTGATTTGTTTTTTATTTTATTTTTATTGTATTTTAAAATTTTTATTGCATTTTGATCGATTGAATATCCTACGTTTTTTCATTACAAATGTAAGGGACTTCATTACCCTACACTATCTAATACTACAAATTTTATGCATAAATGAAAATATTTTATTTTTAAATCATTTTAAGATGTATAATTATCATTAAATTCTATAAAAAGAGGAAGGTTAAGAAAAATTTTAGCTGGGCATGTCAATTCTTTAATACTTCACCAAAGTACATATTTTTACACAAACTTATAAATGGCCTTATAGAAGTAGGACATATTGTCCAGGAGTTTTATTTATTTATTTTATTTTAAATATTCATACTAATTTTCATATTTTATTTTTAGGGTACTTTGAGAATATTTTTATTAGGGTTTTATCAGTTGCCTATAAATAAAAGGCTAATCTCACTATATGAAAGAATAGTTTGAATGATGAATTGATTTGGCTGTGTTTTTTTTTTCTTAGTTTTGAGTTTTTAATTTTAAAAGTACCCTGTAATCTAAATCATCTCCTTTCCCTTTTTTACATCACATTATTTACTCATATTTACTCTGAAATATTTTTCTTGAAATCATACTAAATCACATTTATATATACAACTGGCACGTTGAAAAAAATTGGTCAACTTGAATGCTGTTTTTTCATGCTTATCATGGACTTTGACTACAATGTCAAATGTTCAGAAGAAATATGTGATAAAAATAATGCTATATGCAGTACAATAAAGAAGCTTGGGACATCCTTTAATCACCCTCTTTATAATTTCATTTCCTACTCTGCAAGTCGTCCTTTTTTATTCTTAACTTTAAAACCTTAAAACTGAATTTCAAACCATAATTCTTGAACCTATTTTAGATACTAAGATAGGTAAAACTTAACACAAGTTTAGAAGAGGTCTCTGATAGGAAGTTGATGGTAAGTTTCACCATAAAAGACATCTGGGACTGCCATTCACCAAGAAAGAACAGGCTAACAAATGTTTTACTAGTTTGCAGTTAGCAGTACTGACAAGTACATTGGACATGAAACAACCATTAAGCATAGGATTTAACTAATCCAAAAGATGTCATACAATTGGCTTTTTTTCAACCATGAGTGAAACATATTCATGATTTGGGAATCTCGTCCTCTTTGAAAAAATGGGCAGGAATGTTTGACATTTGGTGGACAAGAAAGCAGAAAACGAAAAGATACATTTTTTTTGCTTGTTTGTTGCTTTTACAAGTTGGAAGCAATGGAGGCCAAGACGCCTTATAAAAGCAGCAAAAACCATATCCTACTCCTGGTAGTAGCATACAACACAAATATTGGACTATGTTGCCATTCCCCAACATCTTTGAAAACAGTTACCTACCAAGATCTTTGTTGAACTAATGTTCTTATCATGTTCTTCATATTAGTTTCCATCATCCAATCTACCAAACTAATCAATTAAGACTCACTCCAAGCTGCAAAAACTGGCAGCTGGGCCATGGGGATGGCTGTCCTCATCTGCCCTGATGGTATCCAAGAGCTAAAAGCTGGGCTACCCACAAAATTTGAAATGCCTGTTCTGTCAGGGCTTCCCTCCCTTGAGCTACTCAAGTTGGTCCCCAAAGAAGAAGTATTTGAGACATACGTTCCCACCATTCTACCAGATTTCCCAATGAATTCCTCTGGATTCACAACTTCCACATTTGCAAGCTCTTGAAGAGAAGCTGCTGGAAGAGACTGCTTTTTGTAGTCAGTGGCAAGCATTGGCTTTTGATCATTTGGTTCAACAAGATGGGACTCAGCTTGGGAGGACTGGAGCACAACCAAGTTCCATTCTGGATTTTCCCTCGCTAGAAGGATTTCTTCGTTGTTTTGATTGATGATTGCATTGCTCGATTCGATCTGTCTGTTCCTTTTAGCAAGATCACTTGTCAGCAGAGTGCTACTTGCCATGATTTTCTCAACATCATACCTTGTTATGTCGAAGTTAGTAACAGCATTTACCCCTCTGAATTTGATTGCAGCTATGTCATAAGCTTCTGCTGCTTCTTCTTGAGTGCCTAAAAAAGATTCATTTTAATTGTTATCAGAAAACACAATATGCCTCAAAGAAGCTCAGTAATCTTTTCTTTCGATGAAATTAGGGTGCCCAAGATGAATTAATGTATTAGAAAAAAAGCAAAAAAGATGGATAAAATGCAGCCTTAGAAAGGAGTGTGAGCAGTGGCCTAGAAAGCATTCTTCAATATTTTACAATTGACTGTCAGATTTTGGCAAGAAGAAAGCACCCAAAGCTTCCAAGAACTTGGATCATTTTGCCCATTACAACCATTTATACAGCACTCTTTGATGAAGAACACATTACAAATCCAAAAAAATTGCATTCTCATAGTTTTTCAAATAAATATACAGTAAGATCAATAGGTTGGATTTAAGGTAGCTTACTGAAAGTCCCAAGGTATAAGTCCTTGTTACCGGCCACTCGACCAATTCTAGCTTGCCATCTACCGTGTTGGTGATGTCTGTAGCATATAAAATAGAAGTTCACAAAAGAGAATCCAAAACTTTAATGGCATTTCTTACGAGTAAAGTGAAAAAAGACCTTGTTACTCCTCTATAAATTGATGCCCCTCTTGAAAAACCACTACTTTTTCTGTACAAATGGATAGAGGAACATAAGAGATAAAAGACAAACAGCTTGCTTGTTTTGGTGCATTCTGAAAATCTAGGACCAAATGGCTGCTTTGTTACCTTCTCAAGTGTGCCACATATTCTTGCCTGCTCATGTTCTTCATTTCTTCAAGCTCATCCTGGTAGCTTTCCAACTGCATAAAACAAACCGCAGGCACACCCACTTAGCCAACTTTCAACAAAAGGATTCCAAATAGCACAGTGGATAAATGGCTGTTACAGGAAAGTTGATGTGAGTTGAGGGACCCCAGTACTTCAGAGCGGCTAAGTCATAGGCTCTCGCAGCTTTCTCTTCCATATCATAGCCTCCTGTAAATCCATCCATGCTTAGATCATTCAACAAGTTTTGAAGGCAAAGTTGGAACTTAAAGTGACTTTATTATGGAAGTAACATACCCAAGTAGACTGATATCCATTTGTTGGAAGAAGATGACATACCCACAAAGAAATACATGCCACATTCAAAGTAGAATGATCAGCATTTTAAGTTTTTTTTTTAAGAACAGTTGTAACAAGACAAATAGGACACAGAAATGTTCAACGAGAAATTGTTCTTGGCCATGAACAATACCTTGCCTACCCTTTCTTGTTTGACCTTCCTTCTTGCAGCTGTTATCCCAGAGGTGAGCTTCATATCTACCAGTCCATCTATGCCTGGTAAGTATTTTTGAACAGAGACCAACCATTTAGAAACATGATAAGAATAAAACATGATGTAAAAAAAGGGAGTTTGACGATTCAAACCTTGTAACACCTCTGTATTGAGAAGTCCTCTGCCCAAATGTATCAATGGATTTTCTATGAACTGTCTGCTTCTGAATCACATAATCTCCCTTCTTGGCATCCACTGTGACACATTCTGCGGACATCTGAAGAGGAGCTGCGACACAGCTGGACTGAGAGCCAGGGCTCATCGACAAGCTCAGAGAATGCAAATCTCCATAACTCATTGTGCCACCATTGGAGCTAGAAGCACCCCCTTCCCACCCTTCCCCACCAGTTGTTGTGAGGTTTTGGTTGGCCTCTTCGACATGGGTCTGTTTCCGTTTGCCTTCAAATGGGGCCCCATACAAGGCTTGGCCTGCAAGCTCAGAGAGAAGCGAACTCTGTTGGGATTGTATGTCAAGATACTGGTGGTGCTTAGTTTCAGAGCTTGGAGAATTGTAGATACTATCCAAGCTCAAAGCCATGGCCTCCATGTCGCTATGAGCCCCCATTGTTGCCCCACTCAAGTAGTCCTCAAGTTTAGGGGAAGAAGTTGGCACCATTCCTTGAAGAACCACAGAAGACAAAACATGACATGGATACGCATCGGAGGAAAGTGAATCGAAACAAGTGGTTTTCTTACCTTGAGACCGTGACAAGGCTTCCATGATGCAGAGAGAGCCATCAGACTTGAGGGGCATCACTGACAATGGAGGGTATAGGCCCTCATTCTCAACCGCATAACACAACGGGGAGGAGTTCATATGGGAAGCCATCATGGTAAAGCATGGAGTAGGAACAGAAGAAGAGGCAGGAATGGGTTGAGGTTGATGATGCTGGTGATGTGGGTCAGAGGACACCTCCATACCCATGTAAGGGGAGAGAGAGAACCCCAGCCAGTTATTATTGCCAGTGTTGTTCATGGAGCTCATCCGCTTCTCTTTTTTCTAGGCAGATTCAGCAGCATCAACCGCAAGGTAACTCAATCATTGGAGGGAAAAATCAAACTGCATTGCTCACAAACATCCCCTTGTTGAATGGGAAGAGCTTGTTTTGTTCTCTAGCTAGCTGCAGAACCACGGGTGATGCTAATCCATGCTCTCAGCTCTCACCACCACCTCTCTTTACATACAAACTTGTTAGAACTTGGCAGACATGCAAAAAACCCCAGAGAGACAGAAAAGCCTTAGAAAGAGAGCAAAACAAGGGCCTTTAAACTAAAGCAAAAAGAATGAGCTCCAACAAACAAGGGTGGAGGAGGGGAGGTTTCAATCCCATTGGGATCTGTGAACTGTGAAAGAACATTTTCCTCCTTTTGCCTTTCTGTCTACTGTTTTGAAGACTATTAATTGTCTTAAAAACACTACCAAAAACAATGTTATCAGAATAAAAAACAGGAAAGTGCAGCAGAGAGCATTCAAACACCCAAGAGGCCCAAAGAAAGTTCCTCCTTGGCTGGACGACAATAAAGAAGAAAAGGATGGTCAAGTATTTACCATTATAAAAGATGGGTCTTTCTCTTTGTATCCTCCAGGAAATCTAGTAGGGGAGTGAGCAGGTAACTAGAACAAGTTGCAATTTAAATCTCTCGTTGCCATGGATGGATTGATAGGTGTAGCCAACTGCACCACCAGTCACCTCACTACAGTACTACTGCCCTGGTACCAGTCTGCGACTCTAAGGATCAAATTAACTGCAATGTTTTCAAATTTGTACCCATCCAATCCATCCAGCTAGTTCAAATCAAATCACAAAAGAAAAGGTAAACGAAATCCAACGTGAAAAAGTTAAAGAAGCGGAGGTGGAGCAACAATAACATATTTGTTAACATGCATGCTTAAAGTCTTTAAATGGGGCCAAATGGAGCTGGAACGTGAGAGGTGAGGAACTTCACCATTGTTGCTTTTGGAGGTGGTCAACACCTGCTTCCCAAAGACAAAAAAGAGGAATTCTGGGCATGATGAGCATGAAATATTCCAGGAATGATGAGCAGCTGGGCCAGGTCACTCATTTTAAAGGATACCCAGTACTATAATATATGAAATAGTATAGAGTCTTCCATTAGTATATTGATGTTGTCGTTGCATTCATGGATGCTCCAATGTTTTGATATTCAAAAATCAAGAGCTTTTTTTATTTGATCAGTGATCACTTTCCCAATGCATCAATAAACTTGAGTAATCTCAAACAAACCACACCATCACCTTAAAAACCAACGTTTCTATGTAGCTCATGTTACAGATATTCCTATGGATTTGGAGATTCTGCATGCATGGGCGCATGGATGCAAAATAAGCAGGATAAGTGGAAGAGACAGAATTTCTCTGGGAAATGATTTGGTTTTTGAACTTTAAAGAAGAGAGTAGAGTGCCATCAGCAGAGAAAAATGTGATCTCTGATTTCTTGTAATGATGATGCATCCATGAAGGTAGCAGCTTCCATGGCATATGACAATTTGTCTGGAATAGGTCCTCTACTTCTCTCGGCAACTCAACTAAGCTTTTTAATATTTGTCCATGGTAGTTATTCATATATCATATTGTTAGTAAATTTAATGATACAAAACAAGTTAGATACCCAATCATTTATGAAGATATTAAAGCCTAATCACCCATCACAAAACCCTATTTCAAAGAGCAAAAAAATTATAGTATACTTAAAACCATTCGGCAAAAAAAAAACCCTCTTCCTCCTCCTCTACCTTGAATCTAAAAACAACCCGGGTTTGTAAATTTTCTTTACGAGGAAGCACCATCAACAGTTTAATTTTAACCTGGGATCAAGAGAAATGTAACTTCATAATTGTAGCAAAAAGACACCTTTCATTTTTAATGATAAGCTTAAGTTAATCAGGAATTAATACAACTTTCATGCAATTGATATTTTTTCGAGACCTGTCGACAATTGATGGGATTCAACCCAATGTTAAAGATGGCAACCTTCATGGAGGCTGTGTGACATTGGATTCTCTGCTAAATAAGACTTATGCAATGTACTAATTTGATGATAACATGAAAATATCAAAAAAACCCATTAACTTTAAATATCAGATCCATCAATACAAATATATATAGGCTACCAAGGGCCCCACTACGAGGCATGTGGGCCCACATCATGACTGTGGCCCACCAATTAATAGCTTCAGGGGTTAAATCTCCGAGGTTGCCGCATGCATAATATTTTTGCCTTAATGCCTTCATTTTGTCTATTAATGATCCATTATTGGGGATAAATATCTCATAAAAATAATATATACACACGTGTCTCCGGGGCTTTTTAGCTTTACGTCTTATATTTTTTTAGATTATCTAATTTTAAACACAATCAAGATTAAATTTCTTGTTATCATTATCATCGTACACTTATTCCAAAAAAATTAAGATTACTTTTTTCGCTTCATCTTATCTTAAGGTCATATCAATGCTTAACTCTAATTATTTTATATTCTTTTTTTATTTTATTGATCTTAATTTTTTTTGGCCTATTATGCCCTCTTTTATCACAATGATAAAACGATATGGTGTATATATATATAAAATAAATCTCACATTAAGGAGATAGCCTCTGGGCAAGAACTTGTTGGGTCGCTCCCCTTCACATCGGTCATCCCTTTCATCATTTTTTTTTATAAACTCTTGTGTTAAAAGCAAATTAGGTTTTTAATGTGTCTTTTGAGTCTCTTCCTCGTCTTGTCTTTGTGATTTTTATTAAGTTTTTTGAGAAAATGCTTGGTTTTAATATAATTTTAAATTTGATCCACACAAGAGTTCAAAGACTCGTCTTGCTCCACTTTCAAAGAAAAAAATTTATTATATTATAATTATTAAAGAATACTCTAATATAAATGACGATAATCTTGTATTAATAGAAACATTCTAAGTTGCCTTTAATACAAAATTAATAAATTATTCATACAAAATAATTTTGAGCGATTATACTCAAAATTCAGGTGATCGGAATGACCGGTGGCAGTAAAAAATAAATAAGTGTTTTTTTTTAAGATATAATTTAAGCTGCCTCGCGATCGGACGGCCAGGCAGCTGCCTTCTTTTATATTGATAATGGGTAAACTCCACTTTCTAAATAAATAAACTCTCAGGTTTCAAGCTAAACCCAGAAATCGAAACAAAGAGTATCCAAACAACATGGGTCATTCCTAGATGATTGATTGATTTCATTCTTTGAACAACGAGACAAAAATTGAGTAGAGGTCACAAGACCTTTAATGCACGGAAACAGTATACCACTGTTTCTGCCTTCTCTTGCATGTACTGGGATCAGAAAGGAACATTGAAATGGAACAGCAGGCTTTAAACATAGATTGACAGGGGAAGGGAGGGGGAAATAAAACCGAAGGGTGGGGGGCAAAGGCATTCAAGGCTCAACATCCCAAAACAGTTACTAACACTCTCTTTCTCTTTATGTCCATCTCTCTTCATTCCTTTTATGCATATGCTATGGTCTACGGAGCTGCAATGTTGGCTAGGTCCCTCACCATTGACAAAGTGTTCCGGGCATTACTGCCTCGTAATGGCATTGTCCATATAATAGGGTGCCCACAGTGAGAAAAACCAAGCAGATAAAACCCAACTTCTGTAGACTGAGAGGCCACTGTTTTGCTGTTGGATGCCATTCATTTCAATGGCCTCCTTCTTACCTTGTGGGAGCACCAAATCCAGAACAAAATCCAACCACACACGAACGCCAGTGAAAGAAAGAGTAGCAGCCAAATCAGAGGGACCGGTTGGAGACAGAAGATTGTGGCAAGGTGAATGTAAATAAAATATGACATGCATGTGACAAGGGCTTGGTTGCAGACATATTTACTGGAGAGACTTAAATGGTCACTTTAATGGCGGCAGAGAGGAAGACAGCAAAATTCACGTGACTTCTTCTACTCACACAAACACACATTTGATTTTCCTCTACCAAACCCATGAATGAAATGTCACAATCCTAACATTAAGTCTCATATGTCTTAATCAAACAATGCTCCCTCTTTCTCTACCTCAGATCTCTGACAATGCCGTATCTAAGGAATTCTGTTTCGTAGTCCGGCTAACTTCTGTCTCTATCCATGTCAAGGAGGCCTCTGGGTTCTGGGTTAAGCCTCTCTACATGACATCTCAATAAAAATAAAAGGAGAGAATAACTGCTCAAGCTGAGCCACGGCCATGGAGGAAAAGTGCCAAGCACGCCTATAACTCTGTCCTGGTAGATTCTGCAGTATGGAAGTAGGACATGGAATTTTCATCTTTCCTCGAGATTTTTCGTGAAAGCGGTGGCAGTGCAGAGAAGGATAAACTCATTATGAGATTGAATCAAGGATGCCCCGACTGCTGCTTGCTTTCTTCTTTTGCTTTCTCTTTTGGGAAAGGAAGATGGCATTTCCCTTATTAGTGTGAATAGCAATTCTCTTTTGACTTGCTTTGACAGGCCCTTCACATCAAATTTACTTCGTGGTGATTTATCTACCTGCAGATCACAAAAATTAAACAAGATAATCGTAATCAGCATTAAACTGAACATCAGACTTCAGGGTTCAGAAAGCTCGGTGCTTGCCAGTTATCAAAAGATTGTTATTCAATAAAAAAAATCAAAGTAGGTTTTTTGTCAAGTGACAACTTGATAAATTATAGTAAAGTCTCAGTCTCTTCATCTCACATGACAGCACAATTTCCTACAGTAAGAAGAAAAGTCAGAAGTATAATAGGGTCAGCAATGCATTACAGGGACATACTATTAAAATGGCAACATGCAAGGAGCAACGGTTAAACATAGATGCAATCTTACAGTTCATACTTTCTTGTCCCAGGGTAAACGAAATTTCACCGAAGTGAGCATGTGCATATGGTTCAACTATGCATCAACCATTAAAACTTAATTTCCAATTGCAGAAATTCTCTCCTTAAGAGAAATTCAAGAATCGTTTTTGGTTTATTTTTGTGGATGCAAGGGCTGCGGCATATGCAAAAAGGTAAGCCAATTGATCCGAGATAGCATGCTCGCGTTGGCTAAACAGTGGATCAAAGATTAGCAATTAAATACACAAATGACCAATATTCTTGTGTCATTAAAAACGTGTAACTAGTATAAAATTTTCTACAGTGTCATTTACAACAGTAGAAATTAGATTAGAAGATTAAACGAACGGGAAAAGATCTACACAATCAGCACAAAACAAGCTGATGCAGCTTGTGGGAACACGAAACTCAGCAACCTTGCTTGGAGTTAGAAATATGCCTTCACCATCTCCTCACAAGGGACGTAAGCAACTGCGACAAATACAGGAAATCACATTAGATGAGATAGTTCAAGCTCAAGAAAGAACGGATAAAAATTTTGTGACAGACAATACATTTCTGCTGATAGGCCAGTAAAATTTAAAAGAACAATATTAAATAAGGATCCCGCCTAAATGCCTTGTATCAGATTTAATAAGAGTTCAGAAGATGCTTAAAAAATGGCTGTATTCAATAGGTAGACGGGCTTAGTCTGCTCAACAAAAACCAATCATGTCCAGTGAATGAATAAATAAAAACTAGATATCATATAAAATTTATACTATATACTACAAGAACCAGAGTGAGCCATCTCAGATTGGGTTATCTACTAATGAATTTGTACCAATCTTTAGGTAGCTTTTGTAGGTTAAAGAACAGAAAAAATAGGCCATGAGTAGAAATTATCCATAACTGAAGAATGTTGCTACCCTGGCTGGCTTTCATCACAGAATTTAAAGAGCATAAGGGGGTGTTCTTAGAAGCTTAACACTATATTGGAAACAAAGAGTTCTGACCATGAAAATGTCACTTCAACTAATTACAGGTTGACGAGTGAAACAAATTCAATAATTTACCACAATATCAAGGAACTAGGTTGTTTACCTACCAGCAGTAATCGGGGACATAAATTATTTCATCTATAACATCAGCCCAGGTTATAAAACTAACCCTTTAAGTAGTGTTTCAACAATTTGGAATTCACCAATCAAATGATATTTTTTCATTAATCTGATCCTTCCTGGATCCCGCACATGGGGAGACTTTGTGAACTGAGCTGCCCTTTTATAATGTAATAAAGAACATCTAAACTAATATCATTCCCCACCATAACCAAGGTAATGAGATATGCTCAAAATATCAAAGCAGCTGTTTTTTCTAGTCATTAGCCATTATAAAAGAAAGAGAAGTTCCTACCTCAAAAAGCTCAAACGGGCTTCCTCGCCTATAATCATCACTTTTGCTGTTTCCTTTGGCCGTAAACTGACAAAGAAGAGCTCTCCAGCCAACAAGTAGGACACCAGTGCTACCCATGGTAACCAATACAAACGGTAGTTGAGGTAAATGGCCTGAAGAAGCAGCTCGAATCATAATTCCTAACTGCAAGTATTCAATAGTCAACAACAAGCATAGTACAAGAGTGAAAGTTTTACTAGACAAAATTTTCAACCAAAAGATGTTACACCAAGAGTTTGTCAATGCCATGGGTCAAAAAAAGTGTACGCTAGTGTGCCACAGAATATTTCAAATGATTCAGGAACTCCAAAAATGAAGAAACAAAGCCTACCAAAAACCTAAAGTCTAAATATTTTCTATTAACGAGAAACATAAATAACAAAAATACTTCAAACTAACACTTCACAACAGAATAGAGGACACAAGTTGGTGACAACATTACAGGAAATAAATCAAAAGCATCTACTCACTTGAATTCCAAGCGCCCATGACTTTGCGGCGGCAGCAATACCACTTGACAAGCCATTTTTACCCTTACCATCATCCCCATAACCTCCCAAAAAATATGCACTCAAAATCCATCCTGGAGAAAAAATTGAACAACCCATGGCCGTATTGAATGAGCAAAACACCATAAAGACATGAATTTTGAGTGGTATTGCTGAGAAGGGATCACCTGCTATGAAGGGATCGGCTGTGTGCAATGTGTCGACACTAAAAACAGGGAAGCCATGGCTATATCTTCCAATAGCCGAAAACAATAGTAGAAAAAAAACATCTCCCCCAGCAAGAAATGCAACATGCCTAAAACCCCATAAAACATGTCATACAATAAGAAATTGCTGATTTTAAAAACACACTACAGGTTTACCAACGCAGCTAGCATCAAATTATAATGGCCCTGGAACACGTTCTCAATTCCAGAAAGTTTGATAATAAATTACATTTTGTAGATCAGAGCTATATTTTGAACATTTATACATCGCAGGTACTTATAGTTATGGTACATGAGCTCATAACTCTAATTCCACACTAGAAGTTATGAATGCAATGTAAATATCCACCATAAAGATGGTTCAGTCAAGATCATTTTCAAAAATACCATAACCAAAAAATACGAGCATACCAACATTTACACAGCATCCAAATCATTATAGAAACAAAATTCAATCACACTTGAACTACTTCCAAATACTAGAACACCAACAAGCACCAAATTTATCCACTTTCGGCACACCACACACGTATAAACAAAAAAGCATTATATTTATGATAGACTACGCACGAAAACCCACAAGTAAACACAATTCGGAACAAAATTCGAAGCTTACGCCCAGGACATCAACTTGGAGGAAGCCCCGCCAGGCTTCTCAAACTGAATAACCCCTTCCAGAGGCACCTGGTCTTGCTTCACCACCACTGGCTCGCCTCCTCCGCCGGATCCTCCGGCCGACGGCGACGGCTGTCCGTCGCCAGCGGCATTGGCGACGACGGGCCGGAGAAGGTGCTTTGCGAAAGAGGGACGGAAATTGGGGGAGCGACGGCGGGAGAAGAGGCAAGGGGAGGGGGCAGCTACGGAGAGAGAGCCGGCGTCGAAGGGCCGTGGCCGGAAGGCGGCGGCGGCGGCGGCGACGGCGGTTGGGAGGGACATGGCCACCGGCGTTCGGATAAAGATAAAAATTTTCTGGGTGGCGGCATCGGCGGCAATTCAAGTTGGGCTTTTTTTCCTACTAATGGGCTTTCTCTAAATGGGCCTACACGCAAAAATTAACATTAATTAGGGCAAGCCAATTAATGTTAATAATTAATGTTAATATAATTTTGATTTATAAAACTTATTTTTAAGTCTAATTTATATTTTGATTCGATTAGTTTTGAGCCGAGTTGTGCTGAGCCTTTGATGGTTCCACCATGTTCAAATCCAATTCTAATATTACAATTTAGTCTATCTACAAAATTAATGGTTCTTTTAAAATTATAGGTGGATTTCAATAGCATATGAGTTAGCAATATCCATATAAGCTAAGATATTAAGTACGTGCTTTAATTTATTGTACTATTAAGATCTTGTGATAAGATTAACCTAAAAAATGCAATTTTATCACGTTTGTAAACAATGAATAATAGGATAGGGCACCCAAAGTGCAACGTAATGGGCCTAAGTCATTTCTTTAAAATGGTTAACCTAAGTTAAAGATCTATAGTCCATTCCCACTTATAAACAGGATCTTAACCCGATAGGTATTAGATGTGGGACTAAATTGAGGGATCTCACAATCCACCCACCTTAGGAAATTTCGTCCCCGAAATTCCTACACTTTGCCCGTTACTAGCCCCAGCCCACGACCTTTTGGTCCATGACCAAAAGCCTAGCCAACGTCCATGCACTTGGCCCGTTTCTAGCCCCAGCCCACGACCTTTTGGTTCGTGACCGGCAGCCTAGCCAACGTTTCTAGTCCAGCCCACCATCTAATACGGAACCAGGTTGGCTCTGATACTATTTGTAACGACCCGGCCCAAAGTGCAACGTAATGGGCCTAAGTCATTT
>JAVDBV010003030.1:0-11772 GCA_032619315.1 Piper longum
GTGACCATTACACGCCCTAAACCTGAGGTACGCGGTCCAGAAAGGGTAGGATCTTGACCATAAATTGACAGCCTAGAACGTGGAATTTGTGGTTCTAGTTGGTGTTCACGATCAAGAAACAATGAATCCCTCTTCATAAATAGAGAGTAGTCACTGCTAATGCCAGTTGGAGTTGTTTTGTGTGCTTTATCCGACCAAAGGTCAGCTGAACGGTCTGAAGCAGCTGACATATTGTACTGCAACAGCATATAATCGTTCATTGATAACATAATAAAAAAAAAGTAGACACATCCAATCTCAAATATTGATTTTCTTCAACTTACTGCCTTCTCAAACAAAGGAAGAACACTATGATCCACCAAAAACTTCCGAAGCTGTCCAGTGACTGCTTCAAGTGCTTTAAGAACCTTGATATACTCCCCTTGTATATCTATAATCCGTTCATCGGGAGCAGCATAAAATGGCATCTCATCTACAACACACCCAACAAACAAAGACCATGAATCAACGATGCACTCCTTATCAACATTCTGCAACATAACACATCAAAATTAAGATTCCCACAATGTCTTCTTGCTCTACCACAACTTCAAACAAAAAGACGTTTTGTGAAGGATCATATGACAAGTCACAAGTGTTATGGCCCAAGATATCAAATTTGATTTCAAAGGCAAATATCTTTTTAAATTCACTAGGAACACATCAGAGGAACTCTAAATGTCAAAGAACCTTGATATACTCCCCTTGACTATCTATAATAATTCTTTCATCAGTGACAACAAAAAGTGGGACTCGTCTAAAAGACAAGCCCAACAAACACATATTATGAATCAATGAGACACTCCTTATCAAGCTTCTACTACATATCACATCAAATTCAAAAGTCCCATAAATTCTTCTTGCAGAATCACAATTAAAACTTCCAATAATATTGTTTTATTTGCAGCTGCATAAGTCAAAATCTAAGCGTTATTTTACAAAGGTATACATATATCTCCTTAAATTAAACAGAAATAATCACAGAAGCTCTAAATCGCAAAGCAACCAACCAAAAACATTTCATATCATAGCAGGTAAAGAACAACATAACCACCTAAAAATTTTCTAAAACAGATAGTAACATCAAAATAAACATTAAAGAGTAGCTTACTTTCGGGTAGAACACGCACCGAGGCACCACTAGTCTCCTGTATAGACTTAATCACGCTCCCCTGCTTCCCGATCAAAAAGATTGCTTGCGGCCCGGCGACAAGAAGCCGTATCGAACTCCTCACTTGCGCCAGCGCCTCGCCATCGCCTTCCGGTACCCCACACACTCGCTTGAACACCCTGATCACCGCATCCATAGCCGGCGAGACCGCCGCATCGGGCTCCTCCTTACCAGATATCAAAACCTGCGCAAGAAGGACCGAAGAAGATTAAATATTTACCCCCGGAGATCGATTTCGGAGGTGGCAGAGGGGCATTACGATGCGGTCGGTGGTGCCGATGGCGCCCTCGAAGATGCGAATGCAGGCGCGGGTCTCCTCGCACATCTTCTTGATGAGCTCCCCCTTGCGGCCGATGATGCTGCCGACGGTGAGCACGGGGACGATGAGGCGGAACACGCTGTCACCGGGCCATCCCGGCCACCGCGGCGACGCCGCGGCCGGCGGCGGTGCGGCGTCGGAGGCCGGTGGGGCGGCAGCGGGAGAGGAGGGAGTCTCCGGCGCGGCGGCGGTGCCGTTGTCGTCGGAGTCGGCGGCGGCGGCGGCGGCCATGGCGGCGGAAGGGGGATGACGATAAGGGGTGGGGGGTTTTATGGTGTCTAAGTGTACACCACATTTATATTATTAAAGTAGATTGATGGCCTAATAGTATTTATATTATTTTATCGTAAATGAGATTATGTAAATACAGTGTGATTTTTTTATCATTTATATTTAATTCCATAAGTATATAAATTAGACTTATAAAGGTACGTAATCTGATTAATAAGTTTGTAATATTTTTTAGGTTATAAATTATATAAAATTATGAGAAATATAATTTCTACTTAAAAAATTAATTCTACCAACTCATTATTCCATTTAAAAAATTAATTTTATTAACCTATTAATATAAATTTATAGTTTAAATTTACACGTGTAATATATATATATATATATATATATACGTGTATATAATCCCACTGCTCAAGTGGTTGAGGTGTTGAAAGTAGATTTTTCATCCCATCCTGTAGTATCTAATTCATTGAATTTCTGAAATTTTGTTATCTAATTTGTTTTTTCCAAAATTGTTTCCATTGCTTTCATTATCTAATTATGTTAGTTGCTGGAGTTTTGGATATAATGATTTGTGTGATTATTGTTGTTAGAAATATAATTTTGCGTTCTCTAATTTTAGGAAAAAGGGTATGAAATTAAAAATCTGTTTGGATTCATGCAGTATCAAATTCCATTTTGCAAATTTTGCATCAATTAATTATATAATTAGGGTTTGGATTTTTGTGGTGTGATTTTTAATGATTTGTACTAGGCCGGATCAATCAGTTGGTTTCGAGTGAAACCAACCGAACTGTAAACCAATCAAACCGAAATAGGGTTGTTTGGTTAACCAAACAAGAACTGAATTGTAACTTATAACCAAACTAACCAAACCGAATTAGTTCGGTTTAGTTTGGTTTTAACCGAATTTGGCCGAATAACTCAAAATAATAATCGACCACATTTTTTCTGTATTTCCACAACATTCTACCATATAATTGTATTTATAATTGACTCATTAATATTTTTTTAATCCATATATTTTTGTTTAAAATAATTAAAGATTTCTTAAAATATTTTTTTGCTTGAAATAATGGTGAATATTTTGTGTTTCTTTTCTCGTAAGTCATACAACGTATTTTTTGTATTATCAAACCAAAAAAGGATCATCACACATTTTGTGTGAGTGAGAAAATTTGGTATACCCACACGAGTTTGTAACACACAATTCCTCATATTGTGCTAGTGAGAGATGTTGGACGTATTTTTTATTATGAGCTAATTAAGTTTTCTATAAGTAGCATAACCTAAGTAACCCTAATTATATTAAGTTTATCTTTTAGGAAAAATATATTCAAGGAGTCTTATTATTATTTTTTTATAAAAAAGACCCTCCCTAATAAAACGTTAGGTTACATAGCTTATTTTTGGAAGAGGACGTGACTTTTCTTAGAGATTAGAGTTTCGATGCTTTGGCTTGAGGATTTAAGTTGAAGAATCTAATTCTCCTCCCAATTGTGAGAAGTATTAACTTGCTAAAGCATCTAATTTATAAGAACATCCTCGATCCTATTCCATTGTAAGGAATAGTTTCTACCACGTTTTATTTAATTCTCCGGTTGTTGATTCTCATATGGCAAGTCTATCTATACATTGTTGTTTGGGTTTGTTGTTGATTGGAATTTGGAATTTGGAATTTGGTATTACGGTCATTCTCAAAATAAGTTGTACATTGGTGAAGGGCGGAGGCCGCGACGGGTCCGATGTAGGCAAAGAGCTTCGCCAATCGCCGCCACTCGCCTCTCGTTGCCAAACGACCGTCGCCCATTGCCAATCGATCGTCGCCCATCACCAATCGATCGTCGCCCGTCGCCGCCCGTTCCCGTCGCCACACGTCTCTCTCCCGTCGATGGTCACCAGCCAGCCGCCACCGTAGCCGTCACAGCCGCCACAGCCGCCCAGCCGCCATACCCTAATCGAGCTCGACCTCGAGCTCGATTTTTCATTTTATACGGGCTCCGGTCGAGTTCGGCTTTTCGATTTTTAAGTGACCCGACTCGAACCGATTAAAATTATAAACGAGCCGGTCACGAGTTTTGGAAAACTCGACTCGGACCGGCCCGTGGACACCCCTAAGCGGGTGCACATGCCAGTCACAGCGGGCTCTGGATTAGTGAGAGGGATATTCTATTCCTGAGAAATCCTGACAACTCTGCATTTTGAGTTTCTTCACACTTGGAGAAACATGGAAGTTTATGGGTAGTGTTTAGTACAGCGCACATCCGGGCATGTGGTTAAAAAGGGTAGTGAAGACGACTACCTGATAGTACTCGACTTCTGTGCTCATGGTTAGGAGTTATACGGAGGATGTAATAGGATTTAGTATAATAGATTTTTCGAGCATGAGATAGTATGAAAATGTCGAGGCATTACTTGCAGCTCCTGGTTAATCCCTGATGAGTGATTTTAATGTTATATGACTGATTTTATTTAATATAAGTGTCACCTCTCATGTGCTAGTTTGATTATTTAGTTATTTTTGAACCAGTAACACTCATTATTGGTATTTTTCATATTATATATATATATATATATATATATATAGGTATTGTGATCCTAAGTCGGCTTTGGCAAAAGGATAGATAAATGCTAAACATACTTGAGCTTAGCGCAGTTATGTTCTTTTATACTTTTATTTATATTCGATTTGTTTTAATCTATATTTAGTTATATCTTCCAATCTCAATACGTTAAGTGGGTTATTTTGATCTATGTTATTGATCGAGTTATATAGATTATTAGCTTTAGATGTGATTTGGCTTGATCATAATATTTTTTTTTATTCGGTTCTTAGGTAAAACAAAATTCGGGTGTTACACAAATTGACTCAAACCGACTCGAGACTGCCCAAATCAGGCAAAGCAACAAGCGGGTGTGAAAAGTTATAGTATAATTAGGATAATGGAGTGGAGATGAATATGCAAAACTAATCAATCATTATGCTAATAGGAATTATAAATTTTGTAATTATAAATTGAGTATTAAGAAAATCAAATTTAAGTAAAAATTCAAATAGGAATTTTTAATTATAAATTTGAAATAAAATAAAATTTCATAAATAAAAATTAAAAATTAAAAGTTTACAATTGAATAAAAATAAAAGAAAGAATAGAAAACTTTAGTAAATATGCATCTGAGGTGGGGCAATAAAATTTACAAAAATAGAAATTTTAGGTACTTGTAATTCTAAAATAAATAAAAATTTGAAAATAGAAAGTAAAAATTCTAAAATGATATTATTTTTGTGAAGCCCATCCCAATCACTCTCCAACACACATGACACAACCAACCTAACCTAGGCTTCTTCCTTATCAATAAAAAATGCTATCAATAAAAAATATTGTCAAAATTTTATCTTTTCTAGAAGTTGTAATACATCCTTTAATGCATTTTACAATATTTTGCTTTATTTTATATTCATATACAACTATTTTATAATATTACCCTTCAAGTTTCATATTTAAAAGAATAATTTAAATTAATTTTTTTATTAATACAATAGTAATAGAAAATTATAATATTTGAGAATTAAGTCTTATCTTGAGTTTAACAATTTTTAAACATCTTACAATAAATACAAATATTAAATTAACTAATTAAAAAATAACAATTAAAGTGTATTATATTCTAAGATACAATAAATTTATGTAAAAAAATTGAATAAATTGATATAAAAATAATATACAACCTGAGTAAAGAAAACTGCTGCACATCACTTGGGCAAGCGGGTAGTTCTCTAAAATTCTCGATATTTAAGAAAAAATGAAAGAACACAGAAGAAAGACCTAGCGAAACAATGCCTTCACTTATTACTGGCCTATTAACCGGAATCACTTATAATCTACATATTGAATTTCTATTAAATGGCCGAAATTTACATAGTGATTTTTTAAAAGATTGCTAACAACTAACCACGCCTTATTTCTAAGAACTTAGTAATTTGTGAAAATATTAATCTTATTCGGATAAATGACAAAAAGATCTAATTATATCTCAGTTAAATCAGGTTGTTTATTAATATACTTCTAAGTTTGAATGGTTCGTTTAATGTATATTCATGGTACAAGTGGCAAAAAAGATCTGACGTCAGTAGGAGCTTCAAAAACTATAAATATTCGAGCATATAAATATTCATTAGGTTCGAACTCGACTCAAATTTGACTAGAGGTCGGTTCGAGCTTGGCTTGAACGAAGCCCTAAAACCATAAATTTTGGACAAGCTCGGTTTAACTCGTTTACATTAAAGCTCGTTTCGGTTCGTTTTATATCAAGCCAAACTCAAACATACCCCTTCTCGGCTCAGTTCGGCTCAGCTCGTTCCCTAGTTCAGACACATGGGCAAGCCCAATTGTTTTTCTTAACACTAGCCAACAAGTTAGTCTTAATTCGACTTGTGCCATTCAAGCCGGTTCCTCTAGCCAGGTTGAGTTGAACGGTTAAATATGTGTACATATACAGCGGGCTAACCAACTCTGACTTGACTCATGTCAAGTGAATCCATATACTAAGTTCCTTTAAATAGGGGGTTGGATCATCGGCGCAGACGGATTAACTAAACTTTGTAAGTATCCAAGGTTGGATTCTAGCATCAATACCATATTATATTGTGCTTATTATTGTGAGGGGGTGGGGGAGAATTCTTTTGTAAGAAGGGAGATCTTTGTTATTTTATACTCTTTAAGTATTGTAATAAAATTTTAATTTTATGCCAATTATATTTTTTATTTTTAATAGTTAATAATTAATTAGAGTAGGTTTTAGAAACGAAGGTTCCTTGGTGTGGCCTAAATTTTGCATCACATAAAACCTCCAAATAGGTGAAACACCACATTTTTTCGTAAAATTTTCTCGAATTGATAAAAAAAAAGGTCATGTGTGTGCCACGAAATAATGTTTTTTTGCACAGACAATGATATTAGAGATATCTTTAGTGTACCACATGCAACCTACAATTGTTAATAAGATATTGGATTTGCAAATCAATATAACAACTTCCATTAGTTTAAATCACCACAATTAATATTTATAGAATTTAAGGATATAAAAATAAAACTGAAGATTATTATAAAGAGGTGAAGTCCACTAATTGTGGTGATTTGAACTACTATCATAATTCAATCCATAGCTTGTCGTATCAAATTCCTTTTTCCGGCATTCAAAATGTGGGCTTCACTAAATAACCTTTTAAAAAATCCCGAATCAGATCATCTCCACTAATTATGGTGATTTGGACCAGTAAAGAGGCTAGAATCGCGTGCTACAACAAATCTGACTCCTTTTACTAGGTTATTTTCATTTAAATCACAGTGACATTTTGTATTGGGTGAAAAATATTGGGATGTTACAAAAATACTAAAACCGATCAAAGAGCACGTCAAGCCATTAAAATTTTAATTCAATATTTATAATCACCTCTTTACACTACACCATTCCGGTATTAGGGTTAGTGAAAAAACAACTGAGATTTCACGTCGCTCTGCATTGGGCCAAAAGATATGGGCTTTAGTCGTCGGCCCATAAAGAATAGGAAAACCTAATTCCCCTTCTCCTTCGTATAAAAATGAATCCATCTCCCCATTCCACTTCCAACCTCCGCCTTGGGGCCGTCGTCTCAGTAATCGTCCTTGATTTGCGTTGTTGTGGACCTAAGTTTTGATGTGGTTTTTGTTTTCTAATGGGGGAATTAGAGTTTTTTAGTGGAAGATTGTGATGATGACTTTCGAAAATTCAAGCTCAACAGACCGGATTGCAGGCCTCTCTCTTCATCGGGGGAGAGTTTGCGTGGCGACCACCCCGCTGAACTGAGCAATCTCCGTTTTGATGCCTTTTTTACTTTGATCAAATTTGCTGAGGAAGATGATTGTATCTTTTTTTTAGGTTTTGGTTTTTGTTATGAGGAATTGCAATGAGGATGCAAAGCTCCCTCTTCTGACTGAAAGTTGAGGACGCTAGCTGGCAGAATCGAACCATATACTTTAGTGCCACTACTGAGCAATTGTTCTAGTTCCTGTTTCTTTTTTTTGTTTTTTGCTTGGGTTCTGATTGTGAAATTATGATTTTCTTGTTTTGATTTTTGTTGGCTAGGCTTCAATTTGAAGTGGATGATGATGAAGCAAAAAATTTATAATCCAACACTTGATCTGAGTTGTTATGTGCTGTATAAAACACGTTGCTTCTGAATCTGCTCCTATCTGATTCCTACAATTTTCATGATGCATGTTAATGCTTTGTGAATGTTATTATCTTATAACCGACATGATAGCATTGACTTCTTAACAAAGAAATTTAAAATTTTAAATAAACTGCTCTGGAAACTAGGTCAGAGCATTTTAACACCATCAATGGAGACCTTAATAATGGGAAAGAAGGAAGAGTGATGATGATAAAAAGAATTCAATTAAAATGGTAGGACAATTTTTTGCAAGGATTGTGCATTTTTGGGGCGATTAACTATTGATCAGAATCTGACCATTATTCGGTGATCAATAAATATGATATTGCTTTGGCAGCCAAAGAAATGAATTAGTTTTGAAGGTATTCATCTTTGAGGACTATTACTTCAATTTATGGGGAAAATAAACTTATGGAGGCGAGCCATTTTTTTAAGTTGGATTGGTAAGTTTCAAGTGTCAGAGAGATCACTATGCAAAAAACAGCAATAAAAGTCATTTGTTGATGGTGTAAAATAAGATAATTCATTCAACCTTTAGACAAACTAAGGTATTAAATCCATGTTTATAACTACTCTAATGTATTTAAGTCAATACGATGGAATAAGGATCAATCAAATTTGAAAATCACTAATATATTAAATTAACTATAATGATTTAAATACCTTGATTTTTGACAAAAGATTGCATGTTATGAAAAGTTTAAATTAAAAACTCCAATATATATTAAAATGGCATATATGCTTGAACTATATTAGATTTAGTTGCTTTACTCGCCTTATTTGGTATGATTCGGGCTTAACATTAATTTCATTTGTACTTATTTTTTAAATTTAAATCTTTCACAAAATCTTTTTTTTCTAAATTAATGTATTTTAAATGTATTGAATTAAATACGAGTGATTAAACATATTGTAAATCCATTGATAATTGAGAATTTTAAGTTAAATAATTAGTGAGTGGGGAGCATCAATGATCTATTGTCCTGGACAATGGTGAGGGTTAACGGTGTGTATCGGTCATGAATATTGCCTAAACTAAACCCATAATTTAAGTTAAAATTATAAACAAAACTCAATCATTAACTATATAATTTACCACTTTGAATATCAAATTTGACTGTTCCGAGAAAAACCAAGCTCAAACCGTCTAATAATTTAAATTATATTCTTGTAAAAAAATTATTTGAATTATATAATAATAACATGTTCTGAAAAATAATGTTGAAAATGTTTGCAAATTATATGTTTAATAATTATATTAATAAATATTAATTTTAAAAATTAATGAGGTATTAATCATTATAACTAAAATTAAAAGTTAATAATTGGATATGGGTAGAGTATCTATTACTCTATTATAAAATCACTCCTAGTTATGATAATCAGACACCGGCCTCTCTCGAATTAAGCTTTATTATTATATATTCAAAAAGAGTTTGTGGGCATCAGGAGTTAAGTAACAATCTTCACCCAGATGAGGATGCATGATAAGAAAAGTTTTCTCCTAGCAGAATTTGCAGCGGTGCGTTCGTGATTACAGATAGATGACAGTCAGGCGCCAGAGAACTCAGAACATAGGTTGTGAAGCAAGCTTATGTTTGCTTTACAAGAAGATATCGATCTGAACTACCAGAGAAAGAAATTTTCAGTAGTTTTCGTTTTCTACCCTTTGGTGTCGCCCCCTTGACAATGCTTGCTGAAGAACTCTGCTCTGTTCCTTCCTCCCTTAATCTTCCAGATGAACATCTCTGAGATTTCGTTCTCTCCGTATGTGCTACAAATCTCCACCTCAATTCCAATCACAACGAATAACAATAGCGGCAGTAAATCTGGTTTGAGGGTATTTTCTTTATTTGTCGCTATTACATTTCCTTTCACGAGGCCATCTTGGTATTGCCTTGCCAAAGGTTTATTCTAACCAAGTTGTTTTCTTTCTTTCTTTTTTTCCTGCTTTTTTGCCTTGCAACTTCTTGTAGTTTCAAATAAGAATAATTCCTTCCTCAGTTTGATTGGAAAATTTCATTCTTTTGGTGGGGTGGCAAACATGTCACAGGGGAACACTCATCCTCCATGGTTAAAATGACCCTTATTGCTCAGGCGTTCATATCTAGGGGTGTAAACAAAGCTGGATTGCAAGTTTTTTAAGTTTGGCTCAATTTAGTTTCAACTTGTGTTCATTAATTTTATGTTTGAAAAATATTTAGTTCGAAATGGATAACTCGTTGTTGAGCAACAAACAAAAGAGTATTCGGCTCGGTTTGGCTCGAAACTCGAGTTCAATATATTTAAATTCGAAAAAATACAGTCGATATTATTGAAGTCACATTAAATCTATATAATTGAATATATATAATATTGGAAAAAAATTTAATCCTATATAAGTCAAATACGAGTCAAGCATAAATATTCGCTTGCTCGAATTCGGCTTGAAAATATAATAAGCCAAACACAAGCTAAGCCAAAATACTATGAATTTTAAACGAGTTTGATTTGACTTATAATATATCAAAGCTCGTCAAATACTCAAATAACCTCAAACATGCTTATTAAAAATTAAGCCGAATTCAAAAACATTTTTTCTCGGCTCGACTCGCATCTATATTGTTAAAGTCGCCCAAAAGGACATGCCGGAGCTACTAAGTACTCTGATATTAATGGGTTGTGCAATTTCTTTTATCGGAGGACCCTTGTAAATTCTTGGTTTCGTTGTTTTGGCTTCAACGAAACAGCGATCAAATTCTAACCTTCATGAGATGGATTCATCAATACTAGTCATTTGTGAATTGTACCTGACTAATATTTTGTAATGAGAAGATTCAAATTCTTTTTTCAACAGATTGTTGTTGTAACTAGCAAGGATTGCTGTTTGGAATCGATGGGATGCGGTCGAGCAACTGTGTTATTTATCAGAGAGAACCTTCTATGTCCTAATTATTGCAAGTTTTTCTGGTTTTTTGGAAATGATGTTCTAATTGTCAGTTATTTGTAACTCAATAATCCACTGCCCAAGCTTAATCCATTATCCAACTTATAGAAAAGCAGGTCCGCTAATTATTAATGCTCGAGTGGTTTAAAAGTCACTAGTTGGCCAAAAATATAATACATAACAAAAGTATGAAAGAAAAACTGGTCGTGAAGTTGGAGGAAAGGAAAATATTACTGGACGAGTCATAATATATGCAAAAAAAAAATTATTATGAGTTTTCTTACGTATAAATGTTGTCTTTATATTTCTCATAATATTTAAAATTACAAAGCATGTTTTTTATTATGACGTAGCTAAGTTAGAATTAGGTAAACTAAACAAGGCGAGTTCAAATTAATGTTATCAATTTTTCCTATCACTTTATATTTAAAAATATTATCTAAAAAAATATAAAATACTAAATACTAATAGAATTGTCAAGGAAGAATCATCATCAACTCACAAAAAATTATTACCATTAATTAACTACACATGTATATATGCAATGCCAATGGATACAACGTTACCAAGGGATTAAATCCCTCCTCGCTGCCCCGCCATAGACGGCGCCCCTCTGCCTCGCTCTCTCACGACCCCGCGAGGGGGGGGGGGGGGTGTTTGCGCGGGACTACGGGGTCGAGGGGGAGCGGGGCGGCGGCATCCGTGCTGGGGTGGCATTTTTTTTTTTGGCCTCGGTCACGGCCACCGCCGGCCAGATCCGGCCGCAACAGGTTGGATCTTGCCGTCCCCCAACCAGATCAGGCCAGGGGGAGGCTAGATCCAGTCTGTCACAACCGAATCGGGGTGGCGACCGCAGGCGCGGCAGTTAA
>JAVDBV010003031.1:0-10076 GCA_032619315.1 Piper longum
GCGAAAGGTTCGGTCGCCGATGACACTTCCGGGTCGGTTCGCGGGTGAACCGAAACGGGGTGTTACATTACACTCTTGAAGGCCCATTTGGTTGATGCTCAAAGTCGAAAAAAGGTCAATTTGATCTCGATCGGCATGATATAAGTTTTTCAATTGGTGATATGATCTACTTAAAGATCCAGCCCTATTGGCGGTCTTCACTTCACCGGCCGGCTAATCAGAAACTTGCTACCCGATGTTATGGCCCTTATAAAATTTTGGAGGGTATTGGAGAGGTGGCTTACTGCCTAGCATTGCCTAACGGAGTAACTATTCACCCGGTCTTTCATGTGTCCAAGCTTGAGGGTCGGATCATTACTCCTTCTATGGTTTTTCTAGACTTTCCTCATTTGTTAATGAGGGTGAGTTGGACCTATTTCCGACGGTTATTATGGATCTCCATCATGTACATTACAATTGTCGGCTGGTCATGGATTACTTTGTTTAGTAGCACAAACTTCCCTTAAACGGTGCTATGTTAGAGTACGTTTTCAAATTCCTCCATCGCTTTCCAGACTTTCAAACTTTGAAAAGAAGGTTCTTAGGGGGAGGCATTATTAATTATCTTTTCATATTTTGTTATTTATTATCTTTTCAAATTTCAAACATTTGATAATTTGAGCCAATTGTGAGAGAAATTGTAATAATTAATGGGGAGGTTGAGTGTTATGGGTGAGTTATGTAACGAATTTCTTATGGAGAATTAATTAATGATAAATATTTTCAAATAAAATTTATAATTAAATTATAATATCATTTTTCGAAGCAAAGAACATGCCAATTTAGTAAAAAAGGTTTACAAAGACTATATCACAATCTCTCCCGCAAGAAAATATATTAAATATCACAAAAAATATAAAATTGAATTATTTTGAAGGTTTCATGTTAATTTTCATTATTAATAGTATTGTGTGATATCTAACGAAAGTACCGTTTTAAATTTAACACATTATGTAAGTTGGAATTCTAAACCACAAAGTACCAATGCTTAATTAGGATTCTTATTTGAGTTGAATTGCCAATTTTTATTTAAGTGATAAATAAACCCTGAAAAGTAAAACCTATACATGTAATACAAATCTTGAAAAGGATAATTAAAAATAAAATCAAAATTGGCTTTGTGGAAAAGAAATTTTGTCTACACCAATATGTGACTGAAATATTTTGCTAATTTGTTTTTTTTCAAAAATGGAAAAACTCTTTAAATTATATTAATTTTTAAAAAGCATATATTGTTGGCACACGTTACGAAATTCCATGGGATCGTTTTAAGCGATTGTTAAATTATCCATTACGTAATGTATATAAATGTTCTACAGGTCAAAATGCTATGAGAAATTAGTATTCACTTCAAAAGAGTTGCTCAAAGGAAGGGAGAAAAAAAGAAGAAGAGTAATGGAAACAAATTAGCGTCACATAAATTAATATTTACTCCGATAAACTAATACCAAACAAAAAAAAGGGAAACAAAATAAATCAAGGGAGAAACAGTAAGTAAAAAAGTAGCAGAGGCATATGACGATCGATGACACTTGGGAGGGGCGGGTGTTGGGTAAATGAAATAAAAATCAAGGAATGGGACCGGTGGGTGGGGGCAAAGCAAGACGCTTGGCAGTGGTGAACCCTCCGTCCACAACCAAATTATGACCCGTCACGTACTTGGCCTCGTCGGATGCCAAATACACGGCAGCCCAGGCGACGTCGGACACCTCGCAGGTGGCGCCCATGAGCTCCCCCAACCCCCTCACCATTTCCTCCACGCCCTCCCTCCCTGTGCCCGGGTAGAACCCCACCAACTGGTCCACCACGAATTTGGTCGGCACCGCGAACGGCGATATGCAGTTCACACGGACGCCGTGCTGCCCCAGCTCTCCGGCCGCCGATTTCACCAGCCCCGGTATCGCGAATTTCGAGACGGTGTATGGGTGCGGCCCCAGCCCGGCCATCAGCCCACTCACCGACGCTGTGCACAGTATGCTGCCTGAGCCGGCGGGGACCATGACGCGGGCGGCGTGCTTGATCCCGGCAACGGCACCCCGCAGGTTCACTCCCAGCACGCGGTCGAACTCGCGCAGGTCCAGGTCGGCTATGCTGGGGGGCACCGTCGGCCCCGGCGTGCCGGCGTGGTTGTACATGACGTCCAGCTTGCCGTGCTCGGCGACGGCGAAGTCCACCGCTCCCGCCACCTGCCTCTCCACGCTCACGTCGCATGCTATGAACCTGGCTCGGGGGCCGAGCTCCTCCGCCGTTTTATGGCCGGCTTCCGCATCGATGTCGGCGATGACCACCGCGGCAGCGCCCTGGTTGATGAACTCCAGGGCCGTTGCCTTCCCTATCCCACTGGCTCCCCCGGTGATGATAGCCACCTTGCCTTGAAGCCTGCACCGGAATTGGCAAATGATCATCAGAAAAAGCCAGAGGTGTGGATCTAACAAAAACGAAATGAGCGTGGTTATGTTTGATTGAAGAGATGCATGCGACACCAACCTGTCACCATGATGGCCGCGTGAATTAGACAACGTTGCAAATCCTGGTCGACCGATGTGGAAGGAGCTGCAGGTTGCGACTCCGCCGCCCCAAGCGCTCAGCAGCTGCAGCTTTCTGATCATTCTCATTGTTTGACTTGAGGCATGCCCAGCTCAAGGATTATGCAGCAGCAGAAATAAATATATGCAGTACTGTGGCGGCGATATATATGTGGGATGGAGATGAATGCGCTTTTACTACAGCTACGTCAAATGTTAGCATGTCCTAATCGGCAAGACCAGAGACTGACGGGAGAGATCCCCAACCAGCTATGAAGAGTTGACAAACGAGAAAAAAAAATTGAAGGATTACTTCACTAGAGAAGGGAGTGGATGGGAAGTGACTTGACCTGCAGCTTATACTATTCAATTTTTATTTCATGAAGAGTGAGGGGAAGGAAGCAGTCAGGAGAAAATTTGCCGGAGTTTGTTTAGCAGCACACACATCCATGCAACGGTCAGCAGGTACTCTCTAGTCTCTTTTCCCCTCCTCCCCCAAATTTTTACCTGCCCAAGCCCATAATCATTTATTTATCATCGCTCCCCCAATGAGTAGGTCGCATCCCGTTCCCCCTATTAAAAGCTAATTAAACCATTTCCATGAAAGCCAGATATGTTGCCGTTTCCTGTCTGCCCCTCCATCAGTACCTCTAAAAACAAGCTGGGAAAAACATTTCATTTAAAAAAAAAACAAAAAAAAAAAAACAAAAAAAAGAAGAGAATGAGTGACTATATACCATTTTAATTCAAAATGCAAGGGAAAGCAAAACAGCAGAAAGGGCCGGCGACCAAAAGCCCACACAAAAAAAAAAGAGGAGGCTTACTAGTAAGCCGCAGCGACGGCTTTCCAGGAGCGGGGTGGAGTTGGAGACACTGTACTGAGGGGAGCGTGGCCCACTGACTTCCTGTTGGAGACACCCCCGTTACGCTGTATTGATCGGAGGTGTGTACTGTGGTCTAGCTGGTGATGCTCCTATACCACCTACCTCCACCTCCTCTCCTATGAAATGCTCCCCTAACCTCCCCATCCCACCCCTCGATTCCATCTTATACCAAATTTCCTTTTTTTAATAAATCCCCCTTACTCCTTACAAGTTTGAACTTTCGAGCTCAATTTTTCTAGAGACGCCACGTATTATTATTGCTATTATTGTTTATAAATACAGCCCAATTCTGGCTCTAATCTGACGTAATAAAATTTAGAGCGGAACTTAGTAAATGCTGAATATAATTATGTTAGGCAAAGCTTATCGAAGAGGGCGGCGCACCAAGTGCAGCGTACATAGAATGCTTCTGTCTAGCTTCGTGCCGTGTGGGGCGTCGATCGAGATTACTGCGACCCAGCTGTGTGCAGTCATTGAGCTATTCTTTCTTTGTTAATAAAATAAAATAATAATTAAATTGATGATAAAAAAAATGAGCGGGCCGCTTGGTTGGGTTGGGTGCAAGGAATAAGAGTTTATGCTTAATCCTCACGGTCCCGTCATGTGTAATTCACGTGGACAGTCCAATTATAACGGTGGAAGCATCATTAGCCGAAGCTACCCAAGATGATAAACTAGGCCGCCTTTTTGGATATATATCTTAATTTTGAGGCAAGATGCTGATTTATACTGATCTGAAGATACCCGATACAGTAATATATTCCAGCCTGTTGTAAAAAAAAATCAAAAACAAGAAAAACAAAAGAAAAGTAATATATGCTTGCGCTATCCGTGTACGATAAATTGTCTATACGCATTGCATGGATGGGTTCGTTCGGCATTATAAGTTACATTCCTCCCCCCTGGAAAATAAAGCAAAGAATGATTAGTGTCCAAAACTGTTTCTGTAACCTAGTTTGCCGAAGTCCATGACTCTCAAGCCTCAACTCGGCCATGGCATTATAGTATGGTGACTGGACCACTTTCTAGAAATTCAAATCCGACATTTGAAAGGGCTAATGGATGGTCCCTCAACAACGCAACTTATTCCAAATGTTCCCCCCCCCGCCGAGGTGACTTTTCCATAGGACTGTTTCCTCACCTTACTCGTAGGTGAAATATAGGACAACAAGGGTAATGCATTCCATCGGCTTCTGTACCTCAGATAGAGAACAACAGGGCCAGGTGAAAATGAGTCGACAATTATATCAACAGTATGCTCTAACAATGGAAGGAGACATTCTTGTTTGAGCTCTATTTTGCCTCATTCTCATCTTCACAGGCTAATGATTCGCTTACATGAGGGGGAATTCCGAAGAGTGGGTCGGACATGTCAGGGAAGTAGAACACCAAAGTGTACAAATCACAACAAAAACAAAATGAGGGGGGACAAGCTCTCTTTTGTTTGGATGGCAGCTTTGGCGTGATACAAAAAGAAAGCTGTAGCGGCAACAAAGAAGAACAGTGGCTGCTAAACATGCGTGTCATTATCTAATTAATTGGGATACTGTTTCATTAGCTAAAGGCCAAATCATTAGTAAAAACATAAATAAGTGAGGCCAAAAGATGTGGCTTGAAAAAAAAAAGGCAAGGGAGACTTTGTAGATGACAGTATCTCTTCATTAAACCAATCACTATTGGGAAGCAGCACTTCATTCAACTACCTAACATAGAATCATCTTGATGATTCAATTTTAAACTCAATTTATAGTAGGTACTGAAAACTTGGTTCCCACAATCTTAAAAATAATAAATAAATAAATAAAAGTCTAAGCACCCTCTCCATCATCTAACAATCAAGGATTTTTTAGTGACCTGAAAACTACTGATTAACTCATTAGTATTAGCTAGTGTAGATATATACATATTATTTAGGACGAAATCTAGTCATTTCTTGAAATCAGGTAGCCATTATTTTTCAAATCAAACAAAATTATTTTCATTATCCAACTGTCCAGGTAATTCAATGACTTGTATATATTTGATTTGAACTGACATAAGAATATCTATACTAAATGATAACAACTTTTCCCAAACTTGTTTTGAACGGAGAGGAGGGCGAGCTTGATCTTATAGATTACAGCCAGTGAATAGAAATGCTTCGTCACTGATACCGTAGATGCGCTCACGAGCCAGCCGGTTCAAGCCATTTTTTTTATAAAATCTGGGACGACACATAAGCAGCGTTGCCAATCCGTCTCCCTGTGTAAATAAACAAGGTATCCGACCCAACCTAACCCAAAAATATCAAGTTTGGAGCTACCCTTATCGGTCGGGGTCAATGACTTCGGTTTTTTATTAATACTCAATCCATATGGAGACTCTATAAGGACCTAAACTCTAGAAATATTTAATTTTTGTTAGTAATTTTAATTTTTCTTTATATAATATTGAATTATATAAAATATATTTTAACTATAAAGAAAATAATTATCACAATTTATTGTAATTTTTAGCATTTTATATTAAAGTATAGATTATATTTATTCTTGGTTCTGATCGGTTCGGTTCTGGGTTTAGTAAATTAGGTTCTGGTCGGGTTTGAGTCTAAGTCAAAGAAGTATACATTTAGGTTCAGGTGTTCATGCAAAACCAAGACCAATCGTACCCGTTGAAAATGCTACTCATAAAGTCCTTTGATCAACTTATGTTTTTTTTTCTGTTGAATCAGGTATTTTATATCCGTGGAATCGATTTAAAAAAAAAAAGGTAAATTGCCAAGCTCTCGGTCTAGCAAGAGCTCGACACGTATCTATTGAGCGAGAATTTTGAGCTCCATGTTCACCATTGACAAAAAGCCCAATAATGCAATGTGGCATCATCTTACATTTTTATTCTAAGTTCTTCCGGCCCGCCCTATTTTTATAGTTTTGGACACCGCTTAGTCGGAATTGTTGGTTTCTTTCAACTGGTCATGTATTTTTGCGATTATTATTTAGAGTTCTTAAATCAGTTCAATAAATGAGAAAGAAGACTGCTTAAAGTGTTGAGCATTCAAGGAAAATGTAATGGATAGACCTAATGCCCATGCTGGCTAGCTATTTCCAAACTCTTCTATTTGAGCATTTCGGCATTCACAAGAACTGCGTACCGCTTATATCTCCAAAATTATTCAAACGAGGAATGCCAAGGGCAAATGCCATTTCTTTGTATTGTTAACTTTCTCGCCCATGCTTGAAATGTAATTTACCTACCATCGATGATTACCTTCTAAATGTCAAATTGCGGATAGTTTTGTCAAGGTGAGATATAAATTACTCAACTTAATTTAGTTCATGAGTCGAATGATAATCATAATTTTAAAATTTCTTTTATACTCTAAAATCTTTCAAAGTTTACGCACTCTATTGGCTCCCAAATCAAAGTCTATGATGCACTACTGAGTTTCCTTTAAGTCTCACTATGAGTCAAGTAAAAAAAGTTTTAAAAATATAATATTTTTTTTAAATTTAGTCAAATTAACAATTTAAAATAACACAAATAATGTATTTATTAATTTTAAATATTAAAGAGAATTATATCTCATAATTTGATACATCTTGTCATTTACTGAATTGAAAAAATATTATAAATGACAAATTGGCTCCAATCCAATTTGATATCCTATTAACTATGAGTCCAGAGTTTTTAAACTATGACAATAATTGGGTTGTGTCAATTCAACCGACTTACTAGGCATTGAATTGAATGAGTCAAATTCTTCGAGCTAATCAAGTCCTGTCAATACTGGATTTGTGTATTTGAAGCGAGCCAAGTCGCCGAAACTCCTCCGGCAGTCATACAAGTCTGCTTGTGTAAATTACTTGGATTAGTTGATACGTCAACTTGTAAATGAATAATTTTCAACTTAAGAAGTGGAAATTCAGCCTCCCCCGATGGGAAGTGGTCATCATAATTTCAACAAATATGCTAGCAAGATTTTCAAGGCTGCGGCTCCATGAAAGGTATAACTGGTAAGCTAGCATTTGTTCACAGATGGGGCAAGCTGTTCGAGTTGGAGAAGTAATAATTGAAGAGGCAAGGAGAGGAAACATCAATCAAACATCTGCTTGGAAGTTTGAAGGAAATGCATAGTCGAAACATTTGGGGGATGCGAAGATGATTGGGTTTTAAGAATACAAATATATTATTCCTTGTTGATAAGGATTTTTTGCAAAGATGCTGAACTCTTCCCTTCTCCAATCCAGAAAATCATGAACAAAAAATAATTTAATATATTAATCGTGATACAAAAGTGGCTTGCAAAAAATTTATCCCAAAAGTTTGAAACTTTATTGTTTTATTTAAGAAGTCACCCAGTTAGTCCAACCACTACATTTATTATTCGTCCTTGTGGGTCGGGATTATAATAAGTGTGACGGATCTCTCTTAACGTAAAAATTAATTTAAAAAATAAAGATTTCTTGTTAACTTCTAAAAATGATATAGGATAAACTCAATAATTTTTTTTTTACACATCATATTATCTAAATCATCTCATCCTCACTATATATGATAGGTCGCATGTTATAATGAACTCCCATCACCACATATTATATCCACATGTTATAATAAAATTTTAAAAAATTATAATTTTGTTGACCAATATATCATGAGGCAAATCGAGGAAACACCAAAATCAGGCAAACCAAAGCAACACGAACACTTACCAATTACTGTAAGGCCCTATAAGCCCAAAAAAAGGATTGTAATATGTATTACGAGTTTTTTTAATTCAAAAGTTAATTTAAAAAATAAAATTTTCACATTAACATATATATAAGTTATTACTCATCTAAAAACATGATGTTTTATTTAAAATTTCACGGTACACTTTGATACATTGAAAAGAATAAAAGAAAAGAAAAGAAAGTATACACGTTCGGGACAAAATGGGGAAACAGCAACGTGTACGTTACTAATAATTCTCAAAGGGGAAGACGAACGAATCTCCATTGACCAGTCCTTTCTTCCCCTAAACAAGTCTAGTGTATTACTTATTTTTAAGTTTCGATTCTTTTTAATTCTTTTGCTCTGTTTTTTTTTTAAAATCAAAGTGCAGGAGCTTTTTTTTTACCTCTCATATTGCTTTCAATCTTTTTTTCTTCGTGGTTGCTTCTATCATCACAAATAGTTCTATGGGCCAATAATACTTACTTAATTTAATAATTTTATTATTATTATTTAAAAATGTTGGAACATAATCTTACCAAAACTAAAATTCCAAAAAAAAGCATACTTATATGTTTATATCTATATTACATGATTATTTTTTTTACTTAATACTACATATTTAATTTAAAATTTTCATACATTTTAAATTCAGAATTTGGAATTACATTAGATTTTTATTTATTTATTATCATTTATTATTATAAAAAATTTTAAGTGTAATTCTATAAAATTAAAATTTTCAAAAGTGATAAATTATATAACTTTTTACTAGAAAATGGAAAAAAAACTCACTATTATCAAGCGGTGAAAAAATCAAAGCTAATTACAATAAAATGGGAAAAAAGTAAGAATTATCCAAAATATTTTCAATTAAATTAAAAAAAATTACAGTGGGGGCAGTTGGCCACCCCGACAACTCGGCCAAGCCGCCCAAGGCAAATGGAGAATGGGATCTGGCCAACCAAGTTGAGGACGACCATGATCTACCCACCATGGCCAAAGGCGGCTCAAATCCGGCTGCCCAAGGTTAGGGCTCCCACTAACCACTGCTAACCTTGTCAGCGTCTAAAATACTTTAAAATTTATTTTTAAGTAGTGGCAACTGGCAAGGGCCCCACCTATGGCCAACTCTGGCTGCCTCAAGCTAGATTTGATTGGCCGATTATTTTTAGGTGTAGTTTAGTTAATATAATTTAAATTCTCATTTTTGGGTAATTATGTATGATTTCCCACCTTTTATTAATATAAAAAATTCTTTCCCATTTTGTAATAAAAATCTCTAAAATATATTTAAATATATAAATTTTACTTAACTTAATTTTTTTTATTTATTAATAACTACTTAATTAAGATTTTCCCTTACTTTTAACATTATTTATTCATATTTTTCACATAAATTTTAATTATTTTTATTCAACCGCTATATTCTAAAATTTGTATTTGATGTTAAAGTTAAATAGATATTAATTATTTTCATTTTAAAGTAATAAAATATTTTAGTTTTTAAAATGTAAATTTGTATGTTGTTAATATATATGGTTAATAAATTTCAAGTAAACCCTGTATATTACACGGGACTTTGATTAGTTTATATATATATATATATATATATATATATATATCCGATTTTTATGCACCATGTTGCATCTGGACCGTTGGATTTCAATCTAGCGGTCCATATCTACTCTCTCAACCCCACTCACAAGCTCGGCCGTTTGCCCGCCCGCCTGTTTCTGAACCGCCCGACCGCAACCACCCAACCAGCCCCCTCACAGCCACCCGCCGCCGCGGCCCCCTTCGACGACTCCTTACTAGGCGCCCCCTTCGACGACTCGTCAGGCCCAAGCAGTCGCTGGCCCCCACCACCGCCCTCTGTCGCAGTCCCCCCGCGAGCGGCCCAAGCCGCATGTGGGGCGGCTTGGGGCGGGCGGGCGGG
>JAVDBV010003032.1:0-11450 GCA_032619315.1 Piper longum
GACGCAGCAGTTGGAGCTCAGCTCATCCATACTTGGCCTGTCCAAGGTGTTTGGCCAAGCTTCCATGCTTCTATGGAGTGCTGCTTATAACCGATGGCTGCAAAAGGTGCCACCAAGGAAGCTCATATCGGCAGTGCAGGTGGCCATTGCTGTGTTCATGGCATCGGATGCATTGTTTGTCAAGGATGTGTATAGAGCTATCGGTATGTCTGATGCCTTCTACGTTGTTGTCTTCTCCGGGTTGCAAGAGGTGCTGCTCCAGTTCAAGATGCTGCCTTTCGTTGTGCTGGTGGCGGGCTTGTGCCCCCCAGGTTGTGAGGGGTCAGTCATGGCTTTTCTCATGTCTGCTGTTGCTTTGGCTACTATAGTGAGCGGGTACCTTGGCGTTGCTTTGGCTGCCGCTCTTGGTGTGTCTGCTTATGACTTCTCACGGTTGCCTCTAGCCATTTTGGTGCAGGCTGTCTCTACTTTGGTGCCTCTTCTTTGGGTGTCATGGATACCTGATAGGAGCGAGCATGACAAGCAGCAGTGATTTTACCTCTTGTTTTAACTTTGCTAATGCAATTGCAAATGTTGTGCTGTTTGTGGTTGCCATTTCTGCTTGCCAACACCCATGTTATTCCATGATGGTGGATAACACATAAGATTCCAGCATACATGTTAACGGCACTGGCTTGTGGTGATAAGTATTTTTCTAATTGTCGACCATTAATCTTTGATTGAGCTCTGGCATTTATACTAGATCACAAAAGGATTTGTCTTTAATTGAGCTCTGGCATTTGTACAAGTTCACAAAGAATTCATGTTTGATTGAGCTTTGGCATTTGTACAAGGTCACAAAGTATTTATCTTTGCTTGAGCTCTGGCATTTGTTCAAGTTTACAAAGGATTGGATGTTTGGCTTGGGACAAAGAAAAGGATGACTGCCTTTGTATGTAATGCCATTTTTTCTTGAGGAACTTCTTCAAAGTGAAATATGGAGGGTAATCCTATAGAAGAAAGTCTCTTGTGCAATTCCATCTTTGTCTTGAGGTACTTTCCTTTTATTCTTCGCACAACCTGCTCTTGGTTGAGATGGTTTAACTTCAAAAATTTGATTCGTGTGGCAATACATACAAGAGCAGCAACGAAGTAAATGTTTTTGATGTGATATCAACCACATGTAATGTGACTTATGAATTGTTTTAATCCTGTTTCGAGGGAGAAAACACTTCTATATGACATAATCACTATGTTCTTGTTCTCGTGAGTTATAAGACCTTTTTCTTTGTGAAGTTAAAAAAGGTGTTGGATTGCGAAAGATTTTTCTTTATACCAAATAAGAACTGTCTCTAAAAGTAGCCAGCATTTAGTGTGAGCATACTAGTTTCACTGCTAAACAGTAAAATTATGTGCTATGCTTGTTTTTGTATGTGATGTAACCATTGCTATAAGAAAACACTCTTCAACACCTCGTTTTTAACTGGGTGGAAGTACTCGTATTTTTTTTTTCAGAGCGAAGTAATGTTTTAATTGACCTTAACACTACTTGTGATTTTTGAGAGTTCAATTAATTCGCTGTGAACCTTTAGTGAGGCAGTTTCTTTCTACCTAAATTGTGTCTACAGAAATTCATAAATGTCCCAATGCTACATAAAGAGTTGACAACTAGAACTGTGCAGCTTTCATGATGAAGCCAATTTGAAGAACATGAAAGTCCCGAACAAGTTGGGACTTATCATTATCCTGGATTTGAAACTATAACTGTTCTCATGACAATATTTTGATTCTTAAAATGAAAATCAACTGTAAGGTACACACAATAAATATTGTTTCCTGTTCATAAATTAATTTCTCACGGTATAGATATTAAAAATTAATCGAATTCACATTATTAATCTATCGATTTACCTGTTGTTCCTTTAATATATTTCATCTGTGAAATACGTTTTTGTATAAAATTATGCTGTGTTTTCTCCCATGAAATTAGGCGGTATGCCAAACTCATACCTGATTCAAATATTATAGGATATAGAATAATATGAATAGTTGGAACTCATATTTGAATGTATCTAATTTCTGAAAATCCATCCCATTCACAAGATTTACATTTTTTAAAGATTTAAAGATGGCCGTGCATGTTATATCAGACAATCTTCTTTGTCAAATGTGTTTTCTGATCAAATTATGCTAAATTTTACCCGGTTTGAATATTATCGGATATATAATATATTCAAATAATCATAATTCAAAAATTGAGTGTCTAGAAATTCGTCCTACTAATAAAATATATATTTTGTTAATAATCATAAACATATACCAAATATTAGGGATGACTTTGTAGATTTTGGCCATCAAATAATCTTTGTTTATCCAATACATTTTTAGTGCTAAACTCTAAACCGCTTATCCATGTCTAAATATAATATTATCAAATATATAATATATTCAAATAATATGAACTTGTCTTTTCAATTTTTTTTTTAAAACGTCTGAACTCGATTTTAGAATATGGGACTTCAAAATCCCATCACAATATATATATTGAAACACAAAATATATACATACATTTGAATTTAATGGGTCATAATTTTGTATTAAGCATAATTTTAAATATCATGTCGTTGTAATGCTTTGTTGTATCTGGTATATTATTTATCACCTTGAAATTTAGTACGTTATAATTTTTTGTAGTATTTTTTAATCATAACCTTTTTTAGTATGAAGTTTCCATAAAATCTTTTTTTTTTTTAAATCTGGTATTTTAATATGTATTTAATAAAATATTAATGATAAAATTACTATTATTATTACAGTTATTGTTGTGGTTATTGTTATTGTTGTTGTTATTATTATTATTGTTACTATTATTGTTATTGTTATTATTAGTGTTATTGTTAGTATTATTGTTATTGTTATTATCATTATTGTTAATATTATTATTGTTATTTCTATTCCATTATTGTTATTGTTGTGAAATTATTGTGTTATTATTATTATTATTGTTATTATTATTAGTGTCATTATTATTAATATTATTGTTATTATTATTATTATGGTATTATTATTATTATTATTATTATTGATATTGCTATTGCTTTAAATTTTTATTGTTATTATTATTATTATTATTATTATTAGTGTTATTATTATTATTAGCGGTATTATTATTATTAACTCTAATTAAAAAAAAGAAGAAGTAAATGAAGCTCTCTTCCTTCCCTCTCCGTATCCATCAAATGAGATTTTCTCGGCCATTGAAGCTTTCATGGCGGAGCTCTTGTCGGAGCTCCTCGTCGGAATCTTGCTATGGCGGCCGCCCCGGGGACCAGATCCGGGTCCTCGGATTTTGCGGCGGCGTGACCGGCGGCTCTCCCATGGCGGCGGCGATGCGGCTTCGGGTGTGGCTCCTATCCCTCTCCTTCTGCGTCTGTCCTAGGTCTGCCTCCTGCAGCTGCTGGCCATGGCCGACCTCTCGCGCCTCCGCCTGCTCAAGCCCTCGGGCGCCGGCGCGGCGGCAGTCCCGTCGGCGGCGGCATTGGTCCCTACGCCGCCCCCGCCGCCGCCGACGATTCGAGTTCTTCCTTCACCAAGTGAGATTCTTTGATTTGGATCTTTCGTTTGTTAAATCAAATTTCTTTTTTATTTGTCTGTTTCAGTAGTATAATGGACGGATATGAGGTTATTGGAATTGGGCGAGGATGTGATGAGCATGAGGATTGTGATATTTAAAAAGAAGAATTCCTGATGTGGTTAATTATTGTGGAATGATCAAATTGTGTATTGATGTTTGATGGAGGTTGACGTTTTTCGTGGTGTAATGTGCATTTTTCTGTAATTGCAGTACAATCAATATGAGGTTATAGCTTTGCTAGGGGTGGCAGAAGGATGCAGTGTGTATGAGGATTATGATGTTTGAAACAACAAATGACTCTTGTGGTGAACCATAGAAAGACCTGTGAATAGATGAGTTGATTTTGAGAGGGTATGTCTGAAATTCAGTAGCTTAGGATGCATAATAGGGGATTTGGGGTTGTGGCTTGCTAGGATTTGACGGGGATGTAATGTGCATATGGATGGTGATGTTTGAAACAAAGAATGGTCCGTATGGTGAGCTGTAGAAGGATTTGTGTCTTGGAAAGTTTTGTGAGATTCCTTAAATTAGTTAGTCCCATATCCTATACCTACCGGGATATGATCTGGTATATTAAATCTTCAACTTGGGTTTTTTTTTTCGGTGCTTCTACAGCTTAAAATTTACATGTTTCCATTATTATAGTTTGTGCCATTATAGTGGGCATATATGAGGTTATAGCGACTACGAGGGGGCAAGGATGTATTGTGCATTGCAATTATTATGATGTTCGTGCTTTGCTTTTGCGTCTCCATTAGACATTTTACATGTTTTCCTTGGTACATTTGAAGCAGTTATAATGGATGTATGAGAGGTTTTAGCTACTTGGGAGTGGACAAAGATGTAACATGCATTAAGATGCCAACCTTTTATAATGTACGAAATGAGTGCCTCATATGGTGAACCATATCAGGATCTTTGCCTGGACAAATTGATAGTTAGATGATTTGCTTTAAATTATGTTGCCTAGGAAGTAAAAAACTAGTGAAAATTGGGTAGCTTAAAATGTATTAAAGAGAGTCATGTGGTGCCATTTGAATATTCGTGCTTTTTTTGTGGTTGATAATTTACAATTATATTTCATGTCGTGCCATTTGAATGAACAAGGTGTACTTTGCTTAAGGATGCCCCTTTTTTATGATGTTTGTAACAAAAAATGGCTCATATTGTGAACCATAGAACAATTTGTGTCTAGAAAAATTGATTGATTTTGGGAGGGTTTGCCTGGAATTCTGTTGCCTAAAAAGTATGAAGGTAGTGAAACTAGGAAACCTAAAAGATTCAAACGCTCATTTGTCTAACTATTTTCTTTAAGTATATGTATTATGCTTATAGTTTTGATTTATGTTTCTTACTTTGATGTAAATGTGCCTGAATATGTCGCTAGCATATTGTTCTTCTTTTACTATGCATATTCTATCCCTTTTTTTGGGTTTCAGACAAGTTGATTTTTCTCATTGACCACATGGCAGGAAACTACACAAGCAATGGCTATCTTAAGGTGTCTTGCAATAAATCAAATGCGACCAGCGGTTAGTTAATAAGTTTTATATGTAGATAACTCTTTCCGGATAGATCTATTTGCTAATTATAGATTATTTGTGAAGTGTGAATGCGTAAACTATTGTACTTTTACCCAACAATGATTCTTTTGTTGATGTTTAAGGCAAAATGGTTATGTATGTGGCAAGCTAGCACTGTTTGAATCTTTCCAGCTTGGATTGGAAATGTGAATTTTGTTTTTTCATTAGTGTCTAGTTGTACAAATACTTAACACATGAGTTATATCATCATCATCTAACCTCTAAACCAGTGTCGTAAAATTCAAATGTTTACAATGAGAAATTTGCAGACCCATCCAATAACTAAAGGATAATAGTGAGAAAGATAAATTCAGGAAAGTCCTTGGAGGTAGTTTGGTAATTTGATGTTTACAGTTTAGGATTTGATGAACCATCTTATGCTGCTAAGATGCATGATTATTTGATTGATGTTTTGACTTTCAGATGATATTAGTTTTTTGTAATTTATGAACATTTATTTCTAGTTAATTTGATGAATGACATCTTCCAATTTTTTTAAGAGGTTCACCTAGCTTGTACAATACATGAATATATGGTGCCATTGGCCTAATTCTTGTCCTATGCTGATTTGTTTTTCTTGTGTCAGATATCTTATAGTTTTTTGAGAATTTGAATTTTTATTGTTAATGCCTCATTCTGTTTGTTTTATTTTTGGTTAGATCTGTGATATGGTTGCAGTTTCTCGTTTATGAAACCTTACCATGGTTGTTCCTGAGCATGATAAATTATCATTCTGGGAAGATCCAAGGTGACTTGTTGGTTTCTGTAAGCATTATATGTTGGAATATTTTCACAATTTATCTGGAATGACATTTTTTACTGTTTCATTAAGAATGTCATTACATTGGTTTTGCAGACATTTTTTATGTCAACCATTTCATCGATTCACTACGGGACGAAGTTTGGATAGTCAAAAGAATGCCAAAGAAATTGACTCAAAATAATGCTAGTAGCTTGTCCTTGCCCCAGTGAGCTGGTCAAATGAATCCTATTATTTGTATCAGTATGACTCAATGCAAATATACTTGCCCTTTTCGTTGCCAATTTCTTAAACATTCTTTATGTGCAGTTTATTTCTGGAGGAACTGACACCATATGTTTTAATTATTTATTTATTTAAATTGCTAGCTTGATTTACTTTTTAGTTTACTTATTTGCTTGCTATGTTGATCTATTTTTACTTGCAGATTTTACCTCTTTTCAACCACTACAAGGTTATTTATTTTAACAAGATCGATACATGGTTAGCAAACAATGGCTTGTCAATTGAACTACAGAAGCTCAGATGCCGCGTAAATTATCATGCTTTGAAGTTTACTGAACAGATAGAGACGCTGAGGAGCAAATATTTCAGGTTCTAGAACAGAAGGGACCTTTCCTTGCATTGCATTTGAGATATGAGACGGATATGTTGGTCTTTTCTGGATGTACCCATGGCTGCACTGAAGAAGAGACCAAAGAATTCAAAAAATTGAGGTCATTGCAAAATCTCATTTGTTTCTATCAAATAGGCACCAGTATCCACATCATTGCCTTTCATTATGTTCTCTTGAATTTTCAACTATCTTCTGGTTTAAATACATGCAACTTAAGTGTGGCATGTCAATAACTGGTTAAACCCAACCCATTGATGTTTGTTAAAATATTTAACACTTTTTGGGGGAAGAAATATTTTTAAAATGATTTCAACTGTTATCATACTTTTCATCATGATTTCGACTATTATCATACTTGTCATTGTTGGTTTGAAAGATTACAGCTGGTTGTTTTGGAAGTCATTGTTCTGAATTTTCTGATCTTGTCTATGGCTTTCGTGTTCAGATATGCATATCATGGTGGAGAGAGAAAGAGATTGTATCTGAATTGAAGAGATTGAAGGGCCTTTGTCCTCTTACACCAGAAGAAACTGCACTAGTTTTAAAAGCTCTAGGATATGGGAATGAAACCCACATTTATATTGCCTATGGCGAGATATATGGCGGTGAACGCAGGCTAAGGGATTTGAACTATATGTTTCCTCTAATTGTAAGGTTTATCTATTTAATCAGTAATTTATTCAGAAAATCATGTTTCATTTTAGTGATTGTAAATTTTACTTTCCAAGCTGTTAGTAAAAGGGACCATTTAGTAGTATACTTCAGCTAAAATTATTTATCATGGATTAGCTCATAGATGACAATAATTTTTTCTTTTGTCATGAGATTGAGGGAATGACACTTGCCATTTTTACCATGCAAGTTAGTGTCCAAATACTATCTGACTTTTATTGTGAGGTGGCTTCAATTATGCCAACCTGTTTGACGATCTCCGAGATGTGCCTTGTATAATGCAAATTAGTGGTTTATGTCTGTGGCTTTTAAAGTTTATGCTAAGAGTATTTTCTCATTATCACGGACATTTACAAAGAAGTAAAAATATTGAGACCATTTACCTTTTGTGTGAATCCTTTTTGACATTTTAATTAGTACTTAGACCACTGTTGAATGATTAGCAATACTCTTTTGTTTTCCTTCATACTTACTGCGATGAATTTATTGCTAGTGTTTTGTGGTTGATTTTCTTAGGTGAGAAAGGAGACACTGTTAGATCCCAAGGAGCTTGAGCTTTTCCACCATCATTCTTCTCAAATGGCAGCCCTTGATTATCTTGTATCAATTGCAAGTGACACTTTCATTCCCACTTTTGATGTAAACATGGCAAAAATTGTGGAAGGCCACCGGAGGTATAGTATTGAGCATGCATCAAAATGGGATAATTACAGAGTATGAAGCATGCATCGAGCTGTTTGCTTTGCATATGCTGACTCTAGTATGGATAAAACGCAGGTATCTTGGTTACAGGAAAACTGTTGTGCTGAACCACAAAAATCTTGTGGAACTGCTTGACATGCATCAGAATAAGACGATTGCATGGGAGGAGTTTGCAGCAGCTGTGCAAGATATGCACAAAGTGCGACTTGGACAGCCGGCGCCAAGAACAGTTTTTGCAGACAAGCCAAAGAAAGAAGATTATTTTTATTCCAACCCAACTGAATGTCTGGAGAAAAACGCATTTCAAAGGCATTCAGAGGAACAAAGATTAACAGATGCAATTTCATGATCCATTGTTCAAAATCCATATCATTTAATTCTTTTGTTTGGCTCCCATCATTTTTTTTGTTTGCAAGCCATTTTTGTATAATCCGGCTGTTTATGAAGAATGAAATGAAATTTTCCTAAAGCTCTTGTCAATAGTCATACAGGGTTTCACCTGGCTACCCAATTTTTTTCTGATCTTTTACTGCAAAGAATGTGGATTAGAATATGCCCTCTTTCAACCAAAACAAAGCCCAGTTCAACAAGAGTCTCTTCACTCGTGAACTTTGATGAGTACACTCTTTGCATGTCACTTCGAACATCTATGTGAATTGATTTGGCATGTAACCGGCATCTTTCATAACTACATTTAGGTTCTTCAACACCTCACAGACCGACCCTAAACAAGGATTGGTAGTCTCTCCCATGGCAAAGCTGTATACATCACCCCTCGACTCTATCCAACTCCTACCTGCTTCTTTCTTGTTACCCATCTCCTTCATCAACTTCCTCGTCTTTGCAAATTCCATCCATTCACCATCTGCAGCAAAGATATTAGACAAGAAGATCAAGGCATCAGACTTATCTTGTGGTCTCAACCCCAACATCTTGGAGGCAGCCAGTTTCCCCAGTGCCATGTTTCTATGAAGCTTGCAAGCTGCAAGAAGTGCACCCCAGATTGATTCATCTGCTTCAGATGGCATTGTGTTTATCAGCTCATGAGCTTCTTCAAGTCTTCCTGCTCTTCCAAGCATGTCAACAACACAGCCATATATGGGCAGGTCTGGAGGAACTCCAAATTGTGGATGCATGGAGTGGAAATACTTGAGGCCGTCGTCAAGTAATCCGGCATGGCTACAAGCGCATAAAAGACCCATGAAAACCACCCCATCCGGTTGATAACCCAGTACGATCATTTCGTCAAATAATCGAATAGCCTCCTGTCCGCTGCCATGATTACCATAGCCAAGCATCAACGTTGTCCAGGAGACTAAATCTCTATCTTCCATGCCGTCGAATATGTTACGCGAGCATGCGATACTTCCACATTTGGCATACATGTCCATGAGGGCATTTCCCAAAGCCAAGTTTTGTTCAAAACCTCGTAGAATTATAAATCCGTGGATCAGTTGGCCGCAGTGCAACGCAGCCAAGTTTGCGCAGGCCGCAATGACGGTGGTGAGTGTGAAGCAATTGGGCTTGATATGGCCATGAATGCTGCACATTTGAGAGAAGAGGTGGAGGGCATCCACAGAGCCAATTCTTTTTAATCCTGCAATCATAGTGTTCCAAGTGATAACGTCTCTTTCCGGCATGTTGTTGAAGCAAAGGTGTGCATCAGACATTCTGGAACATTTGCAGTACATGTCTATGACGGAGTTGGCAACAGGGAGGCTGTTGGTGAGGCCAGCAATGGCTGCTGCAGCATGAAGCTGCTTGCCTAAAGGGACGAGCCCAAGTGAGGCGCAGGCATTGAGAGCAATAGAGGAGCTATATTCATTCATCTCAACTCCATCCTGCATGTAATCAACCTCTTCGATAATTATGTGTTTGATTCATACATGTCTGCGAAGTAGTAAATGCTAATGGAGATGAACCATATTTATATATGTTGGGTATAAAACAATTTCATTGATGCTATGCTGATCTTGCCACCAAAATCTAAACCACAAATTGTACTCGGATAAAGTGCGATGATCAATTCCCTACATCTTTCCTCAAGAAATTCCACACACTTGTACGTTTCTTTACTCATTGTACTCCTATAATTATCATATGGAGACTTGGTGCAAGAGATATATAAAATAAGTTCATAACTAAGACATTGAACTCTACTAATACTCGTGTATTACTAGTCCCAAGCTCAGACAAAGGATGTGTCAGGATCGGCATCAAACCATCCAAATTTTGTCATTTATAATCACATAGATACTAAATATCCTAATTTAGGATCTCTGGTGTCTTTTTGGGCATGAGGAAAGAAGAAGAAAGTTCATAGATAAGGCAAATTCTTGCAGAGACAAAATATTTCCTGAGCATGTGATATACAACAAGGTTGTGCATAGAATTTTCTTTTCATATGTAAGCTGGATCATCATTAAACCGTGGACTTGCTCGGTAACTAACATTTCATGATTCCTTTTAATCTATTGTATTAATAAAAAAATCATATGATCGTATCAAACAAATAGTAAGAATCTGGTTACTCCATACATATAAGTTCACATCAGCTACTAATTAGGTGGAAGAATGTTCACAAAAGATTGCTGTAATGTAAAATATTATATATGACGAGCAGGGCATGAAGAGGCAAAGGATCGATATTACCTGCAGCATACGCCGAAAAGCAAGCATGGCGGCCTCACCTTGCCCTCTCCTCATATGACCCGACACAACGGTCGTCCAAGACACAACACTCCTCTCGCCCATTCCCTCAAACACCTTATACGCATCCCCCATCGCACCTCCCCACGCATAGGCCTCCACGACGGCATTCTCGACGTAGATGTTCCCGTGCACGCCGAGCTTGGTCGCTAGGCCATGCAGCAGCGGCCCCGAGCGGCGGCCCCCGTCGACGCCTTTGCCGGCCTTGAGCACGTTGGAGACGGTGTAGGCGTTGGGGCGGACGGCGGCGTCGAGCATGTCGAGGAATGCGAGCCAGGCAAGGTTGGGGCGGCCGCTGGAGGTGTAGGTTGATATCAAACGTGTCCATGCAACTACGCTGTTTTTATCGGCGAGATGATGGTGGAGGCCATCGCCGGGGGAGGAATTGACGAGGATTTTTCCGGCGGCGGAAGGCGCTGTTCGGAGATGGCCGGTCATGGAGAGGAGATGGACGGCTTTCCAAGCTTCATGTCCACTGTGCTAGAAGCTCTGTAAATGGTGACCCAATTTACCCTTTTAAAACTGTTTTTTTTAGAGCTAAAAATAAAATAAAAATGATTAAAATAGATTTAATCATTAAAAAATTGTAAAACCCGTGATTCGAGTCACGATTTTATAGTCGTTAGCCGATTGGTTCAGCCATTGGTTTGAATTGAGTATATTTTGGAATATGTGTACCGAGCCGATGCCGGTCGCGTGTATGTGGTATGAGGGGTAATGTGTAGCGAGGATGTGATGATAATGAGATGAATGAGCAGAGAATGAGTTATCAGAATGCATGAGAGCATACAGTTG
>JAVDBV010003033.1:0-17157 GCA_032619315.1 Piper longum
CCAGATCGACCCTTTCAACCCCACGACATCCTTGCCCGTTTGCCCATGTCCAAATTGCCCGCCCGCCCACCTGCTCGACCATGCCCCCAGCCACCGCTGTCTGTCGCGGCGTCCCGCCACAAGCCGCCCACGCAGAGTGTTGATATATATATATATATATATATATATATATATATATTTGATATACATGTTATTTTACTCTCATATAGGCTTCAATATTAATAGCTTGTTGGCTATAAAACATATTTACCATAACTTTAACTAATGTTGACAATAAAAAGGATTTTAGTTTTTTTAGTTGTTTAAGACATTAAAAAAATTATGTTTAACTCTAAAAATCTCTAATAAAATGTCTAATAAGGAAAAAAGATGAAGAATTGTCAAAAATAATATTTTCATACCATCAATTATTTTAGGGAAAAAATAGGTCAATCATGAATTTTGTATTTTTTGTAATAATAACAATTCGTAGAGAAAGGTGAATTTATTGTTTTTTTCAAATGTATTTTTATTAAAGGTTATTTTATATTTATTATATATTTATTTATTTTTTAATATAAAAATAACAAACACAACAACGAGGCTAAGACAAACAAACCGAATTTAAACGGACGTCCGAATACCCGACATACATAAAAAAACATTTAATTTTTGATAACTCACATTTCCACCTGTGCTTCCCTGCCGGCAGCCGGAAGGACGTCGGTTTTCGCCGGCGGCGGTTCGCCGGAGTGGTGGAAAGAGCTCAAATCCCGCTCCTCCGACCGCCCTCCGATCGCCGGATCCATTTCTTCGGGTGTTCTTTTCCGTTTCTTGAAGCGAGTCTGCTCCTTCGGCTCCGACCTCTCGCCGGTCTGCTCTGCAGTCCCGTTTTGGTTCCAATTATAGCTTCTTGTATGCTCTATGAGTAAAGTGTTGATGTTTGATCCACTTCCGGCAGCAAATATTTGATTTTTAGGCATATTGTGGGTTCGTGCGTGGAAGTGGTTGCTGCTATCCCTTGCTTAAGCGTGTTTAGTTTTGTATGACTGAAGAAATGGCTAGTCCAGTGGTTAATTGTGAATTATTTTTATATATAACATTATAGATGAATCAAGTAGGGAGGGGGGAGGAATTCTTTTTGCACTGGATGTATCGATAGCTCATTTTGTTAGTCATGTACATTAAGAATTGCTTTCATTGTGCTCCAATTTGTGTGTTTGATGGGTGTTTCTAAATGTATATCATATTGCCTTGTTGATGGGTGATTTTTTGATAGAATTTGAGCAACTTGACTTATAGGTAACAGATGATGACATAAAAGTGCTACTTTTTTAATCTTTGCATCCTTCATTCGGTTGTCATTTGGATGCTGCAGTTATGCTTAGAAAGGGAGTTGTGTGCTAGTGATTATCTTATGCTATGTATCTATCATGATTTGTAGACCTATTAAGTTAGTATTTAAAGTGTGCTTATATGATTGTTGATGATCTAATTAAGCTGATTCAATGCGAACCATGAAACAATTGTTAAACCTTTTTCATTTGTTCACACTAAGTACTTAAAAAAAAAAATTTAGTGTCTAGTTCGGTATGCAGCATAAAGAAGCCATTATTTTGGCTAAAACGTTTGTTGAGGTAAGTGAAGCCTAGTTCCTTGGCTGAGAGTTGAGACAAGCAGCTGGCGATGGTTTGGTGGAACCCATTCAGTGATGTGGGCAGTAATACTAAGCCCCTCTTCCTGGCTGTTTATGCCACTGTGCTCGTGGGTTTCATATTCTCCTGTGTCTATGTTGTTTCCTCAATCTACATGGTGAAGCCACCAACTTTTGCACTTTGGTCTTTCTCGCCGCTTGACTCTTGTGAGTTACCCTGGTTTTCATAGTTCTTTTGCAAATTATTTGTTATGGCCTCCATATTTCTGTTTGTATTGCTACAGTAAAATGCTAGCTTGGCTTTTTTTTTCTTTTTTTTCTAGATTGCAGCTGAAATATGCAAGTGTCTCTAATTCTCCTGTTGCATCTAGATGGCAATGCCCCTTCAGATGTAGACACTAACAGTGTGGATCATACCCCAGTGGTTGCACTGCATGGCAGAGATGCTGTTCGTAATAATGTTACTATAACTTCTCATAAAGAGTTGACAGTTCCTCTTCCAGATCACAAGAGCGTGCGTATAAGGCCCATATGGACTGTTCCTCCAGCTGGGTGGTCAAAATTGCCTAGCTTAGAAAACTTTCGGCTCACTGAGTATATGATAAAATCTCGAGCTGAAGGAAACGTAATCATCATAACTTTTGGCAACTATGCTTTCATGGACTTCATCCTTAATTGGGTGAAACACTTGACGGATCTCAATATTTTTAATCTTCTAGTTGGTAAATGTTTTATCTCCGTCTGCTCCTATTTGATTGATGTACTTTTTTGTTTTCTGCACATGATTTATTTCTATGACAAAAGTCTTGTCCTTTCATAGGTGCATTGGATCATAAACTTCTGGAGGCTTTATATTGGAAGGGTGTTCCAGTTTTTGATATGGGAAGCAATATGAACACGGGTGATGCAGGCTGGGGCTCATCAGCATTTCATAAAATGGGAAGAGAAAAAGTTATACTAATAAATGCTATTCTCCCCTTTGGTTATGAGTTGTTGATGTGTGATACTGACATGGTTTGGTTGAAGGTAAAGTTCCCCGTTCTGTTTTTATTAACTATATATATATAGCTAGAAATGGTGAGTTCAGCTTCTTGACTATTTATGCTTTTCCTCTTGAATTACAGGAAGGGGAAGTTTTCAATTATAATATTTGATCAGCTTCTAGTGGTATTGCAACTGTTGAATGCAACATAGTCTTGGTGTTGCAGAGTTTTATATACGTCCAATATATCTAGTGCTTTATTTCTGACAGATGGACACAACTTGGCATATTATCACGACTTCTATATCCTAATTATCTACTAAAATTGTTGATTACTTTCAGCTTGAACTTCTGTTTGATGCAGAACCCACTTCCATACATTGCTCGATATCCTGATGCGGATATTTTGACTTCAAGTGACCAAGTCATACCAACGGTAGTTGATGAAAAATTAGAAGTATGGCAAGAAGGTGAATAAAACTGCTTTTAGTGCATCTGCGTTTGACATCATCCTGCAAAAGATTTCATCATCCGTTACAGTTTATTAACCTGTTATACTATCTAGCCGTCATACTCTTAGAATCTATCCTGTGTCCAAATTTATTTGTAGCTTTTGTTTTCTATCTATATCCTATACTTGTCATTTGTCAATTTGATGCTTCAAAAAAGGGGGTGAGGCAATCAACATCGGTTTTCAAAGAAAAAAATCCTACACTTTGGAAGTGTAGGATTTTGGGAGTGTTTTTTAGAATCTCTTTACAACTCAACTTTGCCAATGCTTGTTTATTGCCGGTCCCAAACCTGGACAAAGGAGTGGAAAAAGGGACATCTAACAGTAAAAATTTGCCATTTTTAGTAGCATGTGCCATATTATGGATTAGGATGCATACCCCAAGCTACTTTGAGGATAACGTGGAAGAAGTTTTTTGACAACGATGACGACACCCAACGTAATCTTGCTCTTGCAGCACTTTTATGCACATCCATTATTTTTCTAACAGATGTACAGAACATGGCATTTTATTGGAGCTTCTATATCCTAATCAAAGTCACAAACTATTATCTACTAAATTTTGTTGATAGCGTTCAGCTTGAACTTCTGCTTAATACAGCCTCCACTTCCATCCATTGCTGGATATCCTGATGCGTATAGAAAAAATGACATCTAATGGTGAAAACTTTGCCATTTGTAGTGGCATTTGCCATCACATAGATTAGGATCCATACCCCAAACTATTTTTCAGGATAAGGTAGAAGAAGAAGAAGAAGTAGTGGATTCTGTATCAAGCATGTCCTTCCATTATTTTCTGTAGGTTGCTTTCTAATTTATAGGTTCTGAAAGATTTGACTTACGTTTTGCAAGTTTTGGATTTTCCATGATTGGTTTTTATTTTCATCTTTGGACTGAAGGTACTTGCTCACTGAGTTTCTTATCATATAACAGTGAGTGGTGCATACAATATTGGAATTTTTCATTGGCGGCCTACAAATGCTTCTATAAAGCTGGCCAAAGAATGGAAAGACATGCTTTTTGTCGATGAAAATATTTGGGATCAGCATGGATTTAATGAACTAACCCACAAAAGTATGGGACCATCTGTGGATGAAATATCTGGAATTTTCTATGCGTTTGATGGAACATTGAAGCTGGGCATATTGCCTGCTAGTATCTTTTGCAGTGGTCATACCTTCTTTGTCCAGGTAATGATTTTCCTTATTAATAGACAAGGCTAGTTTAACTTTTCAATTGCTTGGGTAGTAAGAACGTGCTGTATATTGTACTTTTCCTTTAAAAAATGATACTGATAAGAATGTATATTCAAATAGGCAATGTATCAACAGCTTCGACTGGAGCCGTATGCTGTGCATACCACCTTCCAATTTGCAGGCACAGAAGGAAAACGCCACCGGCTACGTGAAGCAATGCTTTTTTATGATCCACCAGAGTATTATGATTCACCTGGTACACTCTATACACTTGTTTGTTGATGAATTTAATAATTTCTGGTTCTAATTATACTACCAGCTACCAAGCAGAATCAAATATTCCACTGATTCAAATACCTTAGCTGATCCCTATCTCACTCTTGTAATTTTTCATCTTCTATGATTATTTATGTTGATTGAATTTTCTTAAAAAGTGGCGTTGAAAGTTTGCTCGTTTCATTAATATTTTAACTGACCATGCATGGCTTTGATTCTGTAACATTTTACATGGAAAGATAACTCAATGAACAAGTCTTGAAGGTCAAATAGAAATTTAATAAGAAGTGTAGAGAAGAAAGATAAAAAGTTTCAAAGAAGAAACAAAGTGGTCAAATTGCACACGCGCAAATGGGGTGCTTATTATCATCTTTGAAATTATTCGATGTGGATTTGATGTATCTAGTATAAGAAACCGGCAAGCTAACCCTTGTTTGCTGGTTATTTCCTCACGTGACATGAGTGAGTTTAAAAAAGGATGGAATTGACAATTCTCCATGCCATACAAGTGGGTCTATGAGTATCTGAATGCACAACACCGTAAAAGTCTAAAAAAATATCACTGCTTTTATTTGTTACTGTATGGCAATTGAGAAAATGTTTCTTGCATCTATGTGTATATAATATATTGTCATGTATCTTATTTCAAGAACTAATGTATTTGACCAATGTCCACAGGTGGTTTCATATCATTTAAACCAAACATTCCTAAGAGGCTGTTATTTGACGGGGACCACACTGTTGAATCACATTTCTTACTTGTTAATTATCAAGTATGCAAGATGATTTATGGCAAGGAATAGTGTATTAGATGCATATTTGAAGTAGTGAAGTATATGTAGTTCTGAGGAATTACAGCGTAATTATTTTTTATTTACAGTTGAAGCAGATAAGGGCTGCTCTTGCGATTGCATTGTTGCTAAATCGAACACTGGTATGGAGAAAGCTGAAGCACATTTCTAAATTTCCTTCTTTTTACCACATCCTTAATGTGTTAAATTATTGCAGCATTAGATCCAAGATAATAATTGTTGTGTTATCCTTTTCTGTATATACCAAAGTGTTTACAAGAGATATTGGAGCATCAAAAGTCAAAAATAGGTTTTTGAGTTGATGAATAAAGTTGCTTTTTACTGAGTAATAGATAATAAAGGTTTGCCGTAGTTCCATCCGCATTACTTATAACTGCACAACTAATTTGATGCGGCTGATTCAAACACAGGATTTGTGAAGAAAGTGTCCGAAATAACTTCATCTTCAGTGGAACCTAAATAAATAGCAAACTTTGTTAGTTAGAATGCAATCTTGCGAGAATTTAGTCTCAGCCACGAGGTAAGGGATGAGCATAGTAAGTATTTATATGAGCCTGGTTTGGCCGTGTTGGATTGCAGAGGATACCAAATTTTATAGGATGTCTTTGGAAGGCCATGCATTAGGGCTGTCCCACCTTGTCAGATTAATGAAGTATTTACCTTGCAGTCAAGTTACATGAATATCTTTGGTATGTGTTCATGTCAAACAGATTGTCTCCTATACACAAATGCTTAATGCTCATTGTAATTCATTTGCCTAATCTTTTGGGGCCACTCATTTTGTAAAACATAAATGAATTAATCATTCCTTACACAAAGTCAAACTTACATATTCCAAGAAGGTCTTGTACTTATTTGTGTTCTTGTTTGCAGGTGATGCCTCCACTATGGTGTAGGTTGGATAGGCTGTGGTTTGGTCATCCTGGTATTTTAAAAGGCACAATGACTAGACAACCATTCCTTTGCCCACTGGACCATGTTTTTGAGGTAGGTCAACGTTCAACCATTTTAATACTGGCCATATATTAGCATGTTTTAGTAGTTTCTTTTTCTTTGAACTTGGTCTTTCTCTATGTACATACAGGCATTGAGTGCGATGATATTCTAAGCCTCCTTAGTTCTGTGTTTATAGAACTATTTTAAGATGGTGAGAATGTAAAACTTATGTTTTTAGAAAGTAAGTAGGTTTTATATTTGCAAATGAAGGTCAATGTTATGTTAAAAGAGTTTCCAGTGGAGGAGTTTGGCGTACAGATTGATTTCAGAGAGTACTCATTCCTGGATAACCCTCGACTTCCTAATTGGGTGAGTATATGCCCCATGTTATGGTTAATCTGCAAGTTCAATGTACTGCCTAAATCTGCTGATTTGAACTTTTATGCATTCCTCTTTGTTAAGATATTCGTTAAACATCTAGAAATTCCTGAGAATGCACTGATTGTGACTTTTATCAGTTACCTTAATTTCTATCAGCTGCTGAATTAGAACTAGTGGGGTACAATTATGGTTCGTTGTTTTTTCAGATGCATGACTAGATTGGTAAATTAACTAAAGTTCTCAAAACCACACATGAAAGCCAAGCCTGATTAATTGACAGAGTGGTCTGTTGACGAGGATTATCATTTGTGCTTTCAGATCGTGTATGGGATAATGCAATGGCAGGAAAAGGAATATTTGCCTTTTGATGAAAACGTTTTTTTTTTGTTACTTGTCTCTATGTTCAATGGGTATTGTTTCTTGTTTGCAAGAATCTCATAACATATTATTGACTAGTCAACTAGGAAATTTAAGTTTAATCAATACATGCACTCATTTCTGTGCCAATATTTTATGTTTTCAAAAGATCTTATATATTGTAGTGATCGGAGCAAAAACTTATTCTGTTCTGTTCTGGCCATGCAATTCAATAGCATATCTTGTTGATGCATTTCCTATTTATGTTTTCAAGAGATCTAATATTACTAGTGGTTGGAGCTAAAACGTATTCTGTTCTGTTCTGGCCATGCAAAATGCATATCTTGTTGAGCATTTCCTATTCTCTTTATTTAGGTGAGAGATTCAAAGCTACATGTTGAGCTTTGTAATAATCATTCTCCAGGTTGTGAGGCAAATGACATTAGTCAAGAGGGGCTCCTCAGATTCCCTAAGCGGGGCAGTGAAGAAACGGTATGTTTATGTATAAGTTCTTGGGCCGAACTTCATTGTTAAATGAAAGGCGCTGAGGATTAGTTTTGCACTGCATACAGATGCAGTTATCCATTATGTGATTCAGTAAGTTTTTTTTCTTTCATTAATATATTTTAACATAGTGATTCATTTTTTTTTTTGGTTGTGCTTGTTGATATTTTTGCAGTTGAAAAGATTCTTCTCACAATATAAGGATGTAAGAATACTACAGTTCTCATCAATGGTGGATGCCTTACAGGGCTTCACAGACAAGGCAAGTTATCTAAGTCTTTGAGGAAAGAATCAATACGTGAAGATAAATAAAATAAATAATATGCTGTCTGAGCCAGCACTTCTAAATATGGCTGGGAAATGGAAATGGTTGCTTCATTAGCATGTGAATACTTGACTAGAATGATTGTTAGAAAGACCACCAATCCAACAACCTGTTATGGAGAAGTGAGTGGGAGAGATATAACTGGGATGACAGTGTGCATGAAAATATGCGCTGGGCAATTGAGACCAGTAGGAATGAGTCAGCTCAAGGGTTGTTAAACTATGCGGTGATAGCATGTGGTTTAAATGTTTTAATTTTATTAGTTAAGCTGGCACTTTTATTGTATAGAACCTCAGAACAGTTTGTCTATCACCCAGCCATCGTTGCACTCTCCACGCGCCTGTTCAATAACCTAAACCTATTTAGTGATTACTTAGCAACATTATAGTTATGGTCATAGTATATTTAGGTGTCTTGCCTTTTATTTTGGTATGAAGCAGGTAATGGAGGAGAAGTTTAAAAATCGAGTGAAGCGCTATGTTGGGATATGGTGTTGTTTGATGCTTGAACGTGGGCATATATATTATGACATGTATTGGGATGAAAAACCTGGATGGAAACCCGTGCCTCCGGTTGGTCCAGAGTATGATCATCCACCATGGCAGGGTTAACTACTAGTACAAAGGCTAATAGATACTTGTGGATGAAGAGCATGAGCAATAGAATTGGCTGGCTGTTTCCATTTGGCAGTTGGCCATGCTTCCTCACATGTATCTTAATGTAGAATTGTGGGAGCTGCCCAGGTCAAACAGTGGCAAAGATTTGCAGCCTTTGATGTTAAAAGATAAATAATCTGATCTAATTTTCATTTAAGTGCCAAGTTATTCATGTTTCTGTTTTAAAAGGGAATTAACAAACTCATGGTTATGTTGTTCTGTCATCTATTAGGAAATTAGATTTGTTCGCCAAGGCACAACGAAATAAAGAGTTGACCTCAAATGTTTGTCCACCAGTAACTACTTCGTTTTTTAGCGCAAACTAGCTACTCATGACAAGTTTTTATCTGGCCATTGTGGTTTAAGAATAGCAAGAATTCATTTTTGATGTTCGTATAATAAGCAGGCTATCAGAGGAATATTAAATATGATAAGGCAATTAAATTTCTCATATCATTTTAGGTGATGATTTGGAATTTTGGCTTCCTTTCTATTTTCTTTAGAGTGTAACATTTTTTTTTTTTTTGAAAATGGAAGGTGCAGCCATTTTGTAAAAAACAAAAAACAAAACAAAACAAAAACAAAAAGTTGCTCCTCCAAGAGCATGAAACACAAATCTTTTCTCGTAATTAACCTTAAAAGAGAATATAAGCACACGCACAAGAAAGTTCTCAGTGCAAACTTGCATTTGGACTTTGGTGACGTCCTTTTACCATGAAAACATATGCTACACGTGTATGTATTGAACATGATTCATGAAGCTACGTGCAGAACTTCCTAGATATCAGCAATCAGCATTCTAGTTTTTGGCTGATACCAGAAATTGAAACGAAAAATTCAATGTTAGCTTCGACATAAACTCTTTCTGAACATCCATGCCCTAATATGTTCACCGGTGAAGATTCTCTTGTTGGCAATTCACTTATAAGAGCGAGAAAATCTTTTGATTTTTGTTCTTATTTGCAACTTCTTTATTGCTAAATCCACAATTCTCCCTTTTCTTTTTTGTCGAGATGAATCCATCATCTTGCATGCGTGATTTTTTCTCTAAGTTGCTGTTTGCAAGGTCTTGGGGGGAGTGTGTTGCTCTGTTGAAGCCCTTCATACTTCCATCTTCTTTTCTTCTTTACTTAACCTTTTGGTCGGTTCATCTGATTCTGGATCTTTTTGATTTTCAGATGAGCTTGTGGGCATTTGTTTTGAAGCGCAATCTGAGTCTGAGTTCAATTCATGAGGCAGAGCTTCCACAGAAGCAGCTGCAATTTTCTCGCTAGTAGAAACCATGGAGTCACACATATTTAAAATGCCAGTTTCATGAGTTTCATCATCCATATAGAACACACTGCTTGTTTTCCAAGGATCCCTTGTTTCAACAGTCCCTTCTTCACCCAAAAACTGTAAATTCTCTAACCAAATCTACAAAAAGATCAGATGTAAAAATAACAAGATTCCACTTTCCAGCAAATTCCAAATACAAAAGAATCCAAACCATTGCATTCTTCACAACCTTTTCATCTTCTTCTCCGAAATTGCCCTCGGATTCGTTCAGTGGTGGGGATTCATAGCTCGTAAACCAGTTCCGGATGCCCCGAGGCTCTGTGTGACAACACAACCAATACTCCCATTCAATCAAGAATCATGAAACTCAACAGAGACCACCCAAAAAAAACAATCAGAAGAGCAAAGTTATTTCGGCGAATACATTCCGTTTTGGGCGCCGATTCAGGTGCTAAATAGAACCCATGATTGTTCAACGCTAAGGCGTAATGGGTATACAACCTCAAAATAATCTCTTCTCGTTCTATCTACAAAAGAAGCAAATTGAGAAGGTTCAATGGGCTGCCCACCAGGTGGAAGTGAAAGCATCTTCTCAATCATCCATCCGCAAATTATCCAACCTTGGCTTCAACAATGGTAAAAATTTTGTGAACAAAAAGGCGGATGATCCAATCAAAAGAGCCAGGCATCGCCACAGCCACCTCTAAATCAACTACTGCATCTGAGGATGAGAAACTACTCCTCGCCGGAAAACTGGGTGGCGCCGCCGAAGAGGAAGGCGCCATGGATGACATCTATTTTGATGGTATGCACAGAAGTCCTTCCCGCCAAATTTTATGATGTTGGCGGCAATCATTTGGAAACTTTTGAAAATGTCCCTGATGGGCTTGTGCATGGGCCTAAAGTAAGACCAAGCCCATTCATGACGGCCCATTTTTCTCGCATGGGGTTGCCCTAGTGGTGGTCAAAGTTGGCCCAGAGGCTGGGGGTTCATTGACTTTTGATTTTCAGGAGCTGTGCCTAGTAAAGAAACAAAAATACTGAGTTGCAGGCAAAGTTTTAACTATTAAACCGGTTATCATACCAGATTTATAGAGGGCACGGAGCATATTTGGTTCAACCGGGTCAAACAGGTTCAACTTGATTTTAAAGTTATAATAAAAATTTTTTTGTTAAACAATAAAACTATATTTTACGAACAATATTTGAATCAGTACAGGTTAAGAACCGTGGTCAATCATAATTTCAGAAAATATCAGAGTAAAAAATCTGGTATGAATTAAAATAGCCGTACGGGATTAGAAGAGGGCGCAAAGTATTATCGAGCCTAATATCGGGTTGGACCGGCCTATACGATACAATACTTAAAATTATGGCAGTAAGATTTATTTGTAAGATGAGATTATAAAACTCAACATGATATGAATTGATACAATAAGACATGAACTTTGATGACACACAAAAGACAATGGCAATTTTAGAATTTTCATATTAGTAAATGATTGCACATGAAATGTTCATTTTTGGTCTAAACGCATTCTCAACTAGGGCGGAGCAGATTTCGGTCCATACCAAAATAATCAATTGAACTGAATGAAATTACTAGCTCGATTCGGCTTGATTTGGACCTTTGATAAATGTTCCAAGTGCAAGAAAAATCAATTTAGAATCGTACCAAACGGAAACCAACTGAAAAGCTGAACAAAAAAAAAACTTAGTATTGATGTTTTATGTGGGTTTATATTAGTTTTTTTATTTATTTGTAATTTATCTGAGATGTTTAATATAATATCTACGTAGAATACTTTTAAATGTGATTATGATGATTAAATCATGCTTTAAATTTCTTTATTGTAAAAGTAATAATTAATTTTGCTAAAGTTTTAATAACTTAGTTTTCAATAAATCAAACTGAACCGAATATTTTGTTCGGTTCAATTTAGTCTTGGAGAAATTTTAGGTTCGGTTCGGTTTAACTGGCCAAACCACAGACCTGAATCCGATTCAAAAACGTTGGAATGTCCTAACCTTCTTTCGTATCAGATTTGAGTCCAAGGCGGAGGATTGGATCCTAATCGTTGGTCCAAATATCCAAGATATAAAATAAACCCATCATTAGAAAGAAATGAGAAATTTTGAATGAAAAGAGCTAACTAGGGTTTCACATGAATAGAAGACAAAGCCTGAGCTTGAACCAAGTAGAGCCCAAGCCCAGTTTTCATTGTCATAAAGACTATATAATATGGCCTTTTCAATGTTTGATGACTTGCACAAGCAATAAAATTTATGAAGTTGAGGATTTGATTTTGGCAGACACTGCGCAATATCTGTAAGTCTGGCCACAAAATTTTCCTTCCAAGATTCATTTCAACAAGAAATTTGATTTTTTTTCTATGTTTCATTTCAATAAGAAATTCCCATACCATGTTCTTCGGACGAGGTTCAACGTTCTGACTTCCGAGCATGCACTCTCCGCAGCAAACAACAATCTGAAACTGATGAAAAGCGCTTTTCTGGTTGAAAATGGCAAATAGAAATGCCCATTGTACATGTAAATTCCATGAATGGTTGAAATATACATACATCTTTGAGTCCTATTTTCTTCACCCACTTGCGGAGTAGGATGTAATACAGCAGAATTCGACAAAAAATGATCATCGCAACTCCACAGAAGTAAATGAAAGAATACCCCATTCACAATTCAGAATGAGGAAATCAGGGTTAGCGATCTACGTACTTCTTCCAGAAATTACTTTGACAACTATTGCACTCTACAAATCAGAACCCTCAGCTTCCGCCTTCTTATAACTTTCGAGTGTTATGTTACAATTGTTCATTGTACGTGCATCCAGAAGGCTATGATTCCAAAGTTTTATCATGAACAGCCTCCAACACCTTTCAAGATCATATAGAGAAGAAATGCAGTTAAAATACATGAGAACAATAAGCATTCTGATTACCATAAACAAAAATTTAACAATTTCCTTTATCAAAAGAATTCATTTCTATTTTTAATAGAAAAAGCTCAACATATTTGCTACATCTTTGAGACAAAGTCATACTCTACGTCCAGTTGCTTCTCATGGATTTCATAACCCTGCAGTGCAACTAAGTACTTATTCAATATACAAGTGATGCTCTTTTTTTGCATTTTTCACGAGGTGATGAGATCAAACTTCAACATCATCTCATAATATAATAAAGGCCTAAAATTTAGAAATATTTGCTTTGTGAACATTAATATCTTCTTTAGTCACAATACCAATAAAACAGAAATCCACAAGATTGAATGTGAAAACTTTCAGCAGAAGACATTTATGGGAACACATTTTTAGGTAATTTTATTGGAAATGCACTTTACCAAAGAAGAGCTGGTGTTTGAATTAGAAGGCCGCCATGCAGCTTTGAAAAAGCCTCACACGCCCATGGTATATGCCCATCTGCCAATACTCTATAACAGAACCCGTTAAATATAAGACCAAAACAGACCACTGATGAACCAAAAGGAAAATGTTATGTACTCGCATAAATGCCAAAGCAATCATGAACATGAGATACAATCACATGCAGACATGAAATCATTAGGAACAAAGGAATTAAGGTACCAAAACAACTAACCTTTGCTTTCTGACAAATGAATTCCAAAGATGCATAAGCTGTTTTTCATCTTTGGTTACATCCACAAAATCATCAAGCATCTGCATCAGATTTCAACATTTCCATTAAGGGTCTGTCGGTTGTCCAAAAATTGCATGAAAAAAATGTAAAATTTGGTGGTAACAAATTTTCTTGTGTTTTGATGTCTTGAAATTTAATTAAAAGAAATTTTAATTTCAGTCAAGGTAAGTCTGTAAAAATTTTACAAAGTAATATTTTCTTATGAAAAACAAAAGAAGGGTAAGTTTAAGAGACACGTGCACATAGGAAGGGATATTTCATTTTTATTTTATTTTCCTACTATCCAAACATGTAAAGGAAAATTTTAAAATATTCGTGTCATTCAATTTCATTGCATTTCCATTTCCTACGAAATTATTTTTTCATTTACACTGTTTCCATGCCAACCAAACAAACCCTAAGTTGTAAAAGATGGACTCAGCAGTCATTATAGAGAGAGTGCCTATAGAACAGTAGCAACCCTGTAGAAAAGTCCACTCTCATCCACACTAGACTAGTAAAACCACAGCTAACTGGCATTTTTTTGCCTCAACTGTCCTTAGTCATGCATAAGAAAATAAATATTGACAACCAGCAAGGCCATTCATAAAATTAACAGTTCAACTTTTTGGTGTCTGAAGATGACATATCGCATGTTTATTTCTAACTGAACTAAATCCTCAAGACTGCAGTTAGCTAGATAGCTAAGTTTGGTAAAAATGCCTGAAATGAAAGGGATATAAATAGTTGAATGTTGTAATAAGTCCCTGTCTACAACAAGAAATAATTGTAGTTTGCTCTTCTTTTCCCTCTATTCACTGAGAAAATGGAAAGATAAGGCTTTTTGCCCGTTTTTTTATGAAAACTACCGGAACCCAGGAACTTGCCAAAATGAATTTCAAGGAATTCAATCACCATTGGTCCTAATAGGCTTCTTTCAAGGGGAAGCATTTTCAGCAGATTATCTTGGTAACCGTCTGAGAGGCATGTTCAGTTAGTGATAAAAATTGATATAATGTATATAAGCTTGACTTATTTTCTTCCTAAATATGATCAGAAAAGTGCATGGCAAATGAAAACAAATACTGCAATAATGAAAAAAGAAATAACCAAAAAATCACGAAATCGGAATCAGAGAAGAAAATATGTAATCAAAGCACATTGCTCATACCCTTCTGTCTTCAAAATCTGCAATATCATCGTCAACTTCATCTTCGCTATCCCGATCTGAAAGCACTTGTTCTATTGCCATAGGCTATAAGCACCATACCATTCAATTTAAACAAAAAGTTAATCCTTGCTCCTTATAATATATACACTCATCAAACCAACTAAGTTTAGCAGGCAATGGTCACATATAGCATGGAATATACACAAGAAAGCAACACAGAGAACTACCATCCAACTAGGAAAATTTTAACAAAGTTATTCTAACCATTTTACCTACCATGGATGATGTTATGGATAATTGGTTCTGTTGTTTGTCAAATTTTTTAAACTTGAGAAATACCAGGTTAAAGGGAAAACAGAGGGTTTATCACCTGTGCCCTGTGAGAGTGAAAGAACTGGCGCTTTTTCAGAAGGGAACGGCTGAACGAGAAACTAATCAGTTGAAAATGAACAAAGATAAATTTGTAACAGTATGAGAAGTTGAACACTAATGGACTTACCTATCTTGATCAGCTCGATCTGTAGATAACTTTCTTGTCTTTGAACATGGCAATAGACGATGATCAGAAGCTAGCTGACCACAATCCGCTCTTACAGTGCCCAGAGCAGCGGCTGCACAAGCACTGTCGGCATTAGAACATGAGGCAACTGGTTCTATGCTCCTTAGATCAGAATTATCAGATTTAGACCTTCCAAGCAGTCCAGATACAGCTTTCTCGCCATTTCTTGGATGATGGTCTGAAACACCGAAAATAAGTAGTTAGACTAAGACTCATAGGGTTGAAGCGCTAGGAACATGACTGAGAAATGACAGATTAGCCAATAAATTTTTGTAGAAAATGTCAAAATAATGGGATAAAAACAGCTGAACGAAAAAAAAAGATGCATCAGAAAATATTCCTTTCCTTCAGAGAAGAAAGCCGTCAATTGTGAGTTGGTCGAATCAACATCCTTGCTAGGAGCAACTCCAGAGAATTTTTCAGGCGAGCCTAACCTAGTTATGTGATGACATGCACGCTTTCTATCAATGCCTGCATCACTTACTCTCTTCCGCTTCCTGGGCTTTGAACTACCACATAAATTTGATACCTTTTGACTATTTTTCCATCATTAAACTCGAAGGATAACTTGAAAGCAAGCGTCTAATTCCTAACTTACATAAAAAAGAATGTTTGGAGCCTTGGATCAATTCCATCAGCAACAATCTGCATGTGGAAACACATGAGCCAGTGCATCAAGTATGAAATAGTTCAAACTTCAACACCAAATTTCTATAAACATCCATAATTCAACCTCTTCTTCCTATCTTAAGTTTTTGTGCATATAGGTAAAAAGTTTGCACCTCTGATCTCCATAACTCTGTCCTGACAGAAACATTGACAGCCTGATAATCTTCGGTAACCTGCATAATGAATCAGATGCAAATATCCATGACAATGACAGATAACTTCAAGTAATACGAAGGTAACATTTGAGGTTTTACTAACCCAAAATTCAAAATTGAATAGGTCGTGAGAGCAGGTCAAGTGAAACCTCAATCCCTGCAATGGAGATATGGAAAATGTACTATTTAAAAAAGAAAACTGAAGAGAGAAGCATAAATGAGTGTTCTGATACGATAAGAATAACCAGATACAAGGAGAAGAAAACTTATCTTGGACTCACCTTAAAGCTTCCACATTGAGCTAAACAAAATGGACAGGAGAAGTTCTCAGTAACTGGGGTAGGACAGGAAAAACTACGTCAAGTTATTAAAAAATATGAAGCATGAAGCATTAGTAATATAATGTAAAATACTTTTCAAGTTTCAAGCGGGGAAAAGGAGAAAGTAGGAAATATTAGCACGAGCAGATTAATCTATAAAAATTGTTCATGCTATAAGTTCACAAGCTTTCTTTTTCACCAGCAGAGACAGACAACTTACTGGTAGCGGCGTCCAGTACAAAAACATAGAACAATCAGAAAGTAGTGCAGACTACAGTAACCATGACGTCAAATAAAGGAAACAGAAGACCAACAGGAAGATTATAATTGGCCTCAGTAAAGAGTGCTACAGGGGAAATCATTATACCTAGCCAAATACAAAAATTGCAAAATTAGAAAGATTACCTTCAGTCTTCTGCAGTAAATTGTTGCAGTATCTGTAGTTGAAGATGACATTCCCCGTTCTTAGTCTAAGATATGAAAAAAAATCCAACATCAACGTTTATGGAGTCAGATGTAATTTGTTAAAAAAATGAAAAATTTACTACCGTAGTTCTTAAAAATTTTAACTAAGTTACAGATACAACACAGAGAAAAGAAATTGTAAAACACCATTTAAGACCAATAAAAAAATCAAACTAATTTTTCTGGCATGACACCATCATTCTCAACTTGTTATATTCAGAGAAAAACCAACAACAAAAGGAAAGGAAAAGAATAATAAATGAACTAAGCCTCCCCGGAAAACTGATTAAAAGAAATGAACTAAATGGATAATC
>JAVDBV010003034.1:0-11096 GCA_032619315.1 Piper longum
TTATATATATATATATATATATATATATATATATATATATATATTGCTTGTTGTTGACAAGGTGGTCCCTATTGTACTTTTTGGGGTGACTCTGTTCATTTTATTTTAAAAATAATTATTTTCTTTGAACTTTTCACACGTTTGTTTTGTTTTGTTTATATCATAACATGCATCTTGAACCACGATAGAGCCTAAGCATCTCATCCATGCATTGAATACTTGCATTATCATCTTGAGATGCTCAGGTTAGATCAAAGTGAATTTAACATAATTAAGTAGATTAGTGAACGATTCAGTCACCAGTAACATTTCTAAGTTAGTTCGCGGGTGAACCAAAACGGTGCCAAACTTAGAAAAAGGTGCTAACTTTCATGCTCACTATGACTTGGGCATCCCTTTCCCCAATTTTTACACCATGATGCAGGTTTATGTCGATGTCCATCTTTTGGAGTCTTGTAGATCTTCTTAATGGATTGCTCTTATAAAAAGATCACACTATGACAACTACTTTAAGGGCATGAACAAAAGCCCTAACTGTGTGATCTGCTTGTTGTGTTGTTGCTATGCCTTGTCATGCTTTGAGTTTGTGCTCCTTAGTGAACCAGTTAAAAGTCCATGATAAAATTTGTGAAAATCACAAATGGAATAACTAAGTGTCTAATTAAAACATGTAAATTTTGGTAATAGTTAAAAATCATTTAGGTGGTTAGTCATTCTAGTTTTCTGAAGTGAGTAGTAATGCAGGGTGAAACCCTAGTTCTCTGCTCCAAATATAAAATTCAAAACCTAGCTTATTGGTGATGAAATTTCACCTAGACCTTTACATCTCCCTAAATTTTAATAGCAATTGGCTCAATAGATCTTGCATTATAATTTTTCCAAGCCCACTAGGACCAGCTAACTTTAGAAACAACCTAGCCAATGCCTTCCCTTCTCGAGTCCACTCAACCCAAATCATTAGAGTATTGACTTGAAAAGTTTACAAGGGAAAAATTTAACAATTGTGTACAAGGTGTGTAAGCCTTATATTCCTGGAACATAACACGGAGAAAACTTAGTATATGAAGCTTATTTGGTTGCAATTGTGTGTGTATAGAGAAATATGGGTAGAAAGATCATACAGTTCATACTGTGCTAAGAACCCACGTGAAGACTAGGTATTTGAGTGTGATGCCCTACCATCCCATGATGTCTTTGTGAGAATTTTATCTTGCGGTGGCATGTGGAGAAGGTATCCACTACCCAATATTTAATTTATTGCAAACCATCAATATTAAATAATTAAGTTACATAATCCAATCACTGAAACTAAGTTTAAGAATCGGTTCATGGCACCACATCTTTCAAGAATCCAACCTCTTAGTTGTATTAGAGGTACTCCTTCTCGAAGTAGTCATTGCATATGAAAGCCACTCTCTTAATTGAAGGAGAGGTGTTGCCTCTCTTTGTGGCTCTAAGTCCTTATTAGGAACCCTAAAGTATATATCTATCCTATGTATATGATTTATCATGCATTCATTATATAAAAATCTCATATGTAGTTTGTCTTATGTTTCCTTGAGAGTAGAGATCCCCTTTTGCAAAGTTTATACGCGATAGTTTAATGAATAGCTTTTTCAAAAAAAATATAATATTATGATTTAGTCTATTATTTAGGCCGAATTCGGGCATTAAAACAACCATGGCACAATCAATTACAATGCATAATAGAATAACTAAAATACAATGAAAGCCGAAAAAAACAAGCATTTTATTGTTGGGGGTTGATATGCTTTCTCACGAATCATGTTATTCCTCAATTTCATCTTTTCAAAAATAATTCTCCATACTATGTTTTATATAATTTTGAAGAAATGATGTTCCTAATTTGTACATAATCAATGAACCAGGGCACTTATCCTTTAAAAAAAACCGTGTATAACAATGACATAGCATTATCCAAAAAAAAACCCCCTTAAATTCGCTGCTCTTGCCCTAACCCCCACAAAAATCAAAGCAAAATTACAAAGCCAGAATATCATTACAAAATACTCCAAAAAGACCCCCTAAATAATAATAATAATAATAATAATAATAATAATAATAATAATAATAATAATAATAATAATAATAATAAAAAATAAGAATAAGAATAAGAACTAAGCAAAAACCCATTGCTCATACTTCACATAACAGAGCAAGCATTGGGGTTCTCGTCGCTAAACATGGATATGCTCGCGGCTTGTTGTTGGTAATGCCCATATTCCGGCCAGATATCATATCCATGCTTGTAGTAGTTGTAGTGAGAGGAAGGAGCCGCATGAGATATATGATGTATGGGTTCTATTCCATGGTGTTGGCGTCGGTGTTGCTGCAGCTGTTGCAAATTCGGGCTATAATGGGGAACAAAGGGCCACAGCTCCGCCCTCCTCCCCGTCTTCCTCACCGCCTTCAACACCTTCTTGTGATCGGCGTGTCATGTGACGGTCACTTTCTGCATCCGCATGTCTATATCTATCTCATCCACCCCTGCAAATATTGCAAATCAAAATGCATTACAAGTTTATTAGTCTAAATTAGCAATTGGTTATTTTAATTTGCACGAGAACAGAAATTATCATTAGCGAACTGGGTGCTAAGTTTATATGAGTTGTAAGAATATATGGATACCTTCCAACCTCGGGAGGTATTTTATGACCTTGCTCCCACATCCGCCGCAATCCATGTGAACTCTAAGCTTAGTGATCTGTAAATTAGTTCAACCAAACATAACTCATTTGAACCTTGTGTTTATGAAAAGGTGTAAGATGGGCATGTTTGTCTGAGAGCTTACCGTCATGTTGAAATACATGACTCTTTCTTTGCCCTGGTGCTAATTAAACTGTCTTTAATCGCTTGTTAGATGCTCTGACAAATATGAACAAGAACTATAGTAAATTGGGTACGAAGTAGAATTCGCTGTTTGTTTATATAGAATTAATTAGGTGACTGATGTTCCTTCAATGATTACGTCCACTGACCTCTCCCATCTTACTCATTCCTTTAACGCGCTTGGGAAATTATAAAGATGGGCCTTCTTTTATCTTTCTCTTTCTCTTGCCAAACCATGGAAAAGTTCAAACTAACCGATGGTTTCTCGCCACGTACCATCTGATAGGGGGGGAGCGGAGAGTAAAGGGTGGGTGGTTTGGGCCGCTGGGGTCATCATTGAGTAGTAGAACCAGCGAGCGGATCATGTCGCCTAGTGCCGAGCGTACCCTTTTGAGGAGGGCCTTGTTGCAGTTAATTGAAACTGGGAACGGGTATTCCGTGTGCAGTCATCTTGGAGACCAATGGATTGCTACCCATAGGCCATATCCATCAATCACATTTTCAATTTTTTTTTACAAAAAATATAAAAAATAAAGTTCAAATTCATGAAATTACTAGACGTACATTTCATGCTATCACAACTTTACCTCCCGCCGGAAGAGATTTTAATCTTGATTACAATCGTAAATATCTTATCATGCTATTTAGTTGTACCCGATATACTATAACACCTTATTCGATATGATTTAAATTTTTGTATTATTTTAATCGGTATCTGATATCATAGTATAAAATTATTATAAAATCTATTTTTTTATTAAACATTGCATTTATTTTGATCGGTGTTTAAAAATATAGTGATGATAAAATATATTTTTAATATTTTAATAAAATATTTTATCTATAATTTTGAACTTAGTTAAACTAAATATATCTTATACCAAATATAAATTCGGTAAGAAAATTAATTCGGGATTTAAAATTATGATTAAGAACAATGACTGTAGACACTCAATTAATAAAAAAAAACACTATGGGTACATGCCTGTAGCTACCACTCGGAGACCGCCACATGCCATGTTTATTGGTGCATTGTGACGGCGAGTGGTATACCAACCACCGAGTGGCGAGGCGGGTGTAAATGGTCGAACTGGTTTGTTTTAACATCGGGCGAGCCCAAGCGTATCCCTCGGCTAACCTCGATATTGTAAAAAAAGTTTATAACATAGTTTAATTATTGGACCGGCCGGTCTGTACTGGCTATCGGGACTAAGTCGAGTCTATTCTTGTTTAGTTTGTTGTATCATAATGTTACTGGTGTTTTTAACCCGATTTTTCATAAAATGGGAGTATTTGGGAATTGCCCAATATTTGTGCAAGAGTTGGTAGAAGGCTACTAAATTATTATTTCCACCGCCTAACTAAAAAATATATAAAGGTGAGGGTAGAGTTGTTCATATTTAGATCAAATTTGTTTTGACTAGATGGTGGGCCTTAACATTTTAATTTGACCCAAGCTCAAATAAAATAAGTTTAAGCTTGTGTACGAGTCATGCTTGGAAGAAAAATATTGTTCCAATTTGGGTGATTGGAGGATAAAACACCAGTTCTGAGCTATTTTATTTTTAATTGGAATATACATTAAATTAAGGAACTATTACTCTTGTCAAATGGTTCCCATGATACAAGTACCGTACAGTACTAAAGTACAACATTACCCAAAAGGTATTTGGCGGAAAAGATATACAAACATGAGTAAATCTACTCTTATTAATAAAAATTGAACTTAATGTCAATCAATACTAGCTAGAGATTAAAAGTATGAGAGTCATCAAATCAAAATAAAAAAGTTTAAAAATGCAATAAAAATACTTCTTGTTCATAAGGCCAGGGATTTGAATTTTACTAACATAATTTTTTTAAAAAAAAAATAATAAAAATATCTTTCACGTTACATGTCATACTACTCGTTTGTATGATAATTCCTATTTTTTAAATATGGGCTACCCTAAATATGGGCAATTCTTATAGCAATTCCTGGTGTAATTCCCGGTAATAGTTCGTACTCGGCTACCCTACATTTCTAACTTATTATTAAACGAGTCTATCTAATTATGTTGAAAAATTATAATATAAAAAATAATTATAATTCATCTTTTCAATAAAATAGAATATATCTTAAAAGATAATCATAGTATATATTTAAGATATTAAATTATAACAGTCTACTTCATTATTTAATAAAAATTTGTACATAAAATTAAAATTTATGTGATATTGCATATGTTGCAATATCTTGTCTAATAGTGTGTAAAAAGGAAATATTTAGTATCGCAGCTGCTAAAACTTTTAAATCTGGCCGTGCATTTAAATCTTTTAGTGGTTTTTTTCCATATAAACAAAATTCCTTTCAACATATAATTGACTTTGTAATATTTAGCTTTTATATACATATACAAAAGAATATCAGACATGTTTCACAGATTTGAACAGACCAGCCCAGAAACCACGCCCCATCCCTGGCCCTTCTAGCCCATATTTAAAAGAGAGAAGACCAATTAGAAAGCCTAAATGAAGGTAGAATGGATGACCAGCGATGCTACTAGATGATCGAATTCCAAATCGGCATTTCATTTTCGAACACAATTTTATTTTTCTAATTCATAGCTTAATCCGATCCAAACTCAAGTCAATTTTACAAAATAATATCCATACGCTTTGAACCCAAATTAATGTTCTTGCGAAGATATACCTCTCTAATGATTTCCACCAATGTAATGCTTCCTCTTGAAAGTATGCAGGTAGGCATCGTTGTCTAGTGCTTTGAAAGTCTTCTCCATAATATCTATCTAATTTTCTGCTTTCATAGGGTCAAGGTCCCCGTACCTGTCAGCTCCGCTCTTCTAAAACTTGTCGACAATATACTTATCACTATTACCCAACTCCTTTTCCTACAATATAGGGCCTGGTCCCTCAACCCGTACCCTCTCAAGGGCACTTCCTTGATCTCCTTTCGGGGTTTCACCAGGAATTGCTGCTATATATGTCATACTACTCGCTATTACCATGCTCAATTGTTTCTATACTACATCCTACATCACGCTCTGCCTTGCAAGTGATGCCTGGGTCAGTCCCTGTATTGGTGCCAAGATTTGTAACAACATGCTCTCGTTTCCTTGCTCCCAAAAAGCAGACTGCCCAACCTGGTCGTTATTACCCTTCATCTGTGAACAAAACACTTAGTACCACAGAAATACTAATTGTGGATATGAATTAAATTCTAATTCTAGGGGACATTGACGAATAGTCTTTTTTAACAAGGTGTAGAATCATATTGTGCATGAAACATTATAAGTTGGGTTTTGATGCTACCTGTAACAAATTGCCCCAAATCGGACCAAGTCATCAAGAAAATAAAAATGATAAACTTGGCAAATGAATGACTATAAAAAGATGTCTATAGAGGTAACATGCATTGAGAAATTGAAGAAAAGTAAAGGATGGCAAAATAGATCATACAAGCCAAAATACACATATATATGGTGTGAGTGAAGATACTACAAAAGTTTAACATTCACAGTAAGACAGCTTAAAGTACAAAGCCTGGTATAAGCAAAAAATTATGAATCAGACCCTAAAGATAACCTCATATGTCCATGCATGATCCAAATATAGTGAGGGAAATCTAGTGATCAAAATGAAGTGTAACCTTTGTACGAGACATCATTTCGTCCTCTCCTCAATTGTATAACGACCAAGCACAAAATATAACGTAATAGCCTTAAGTAATCTTTTCAAAAGTAATTAGTAAAGTTAAAAGTATATAGTTCATTCTCATTTATAAATAAGATCCTACCTCAATAGGTATTAGATGAGAGATAAAGTAAAAGGATCTCACAATCTACATTCATTAAGAAATTTCGTCCATGATATCCCTACACTTGGCTAGTTGCTAGCCTCAGCATAGGTAACTTTTTTAACTTGTTATAAGTAGCCTAATTAATGTCCTTTGTCCAGTCCATCATTTAATATAGAATTAGGTTGCTCTAATATCATCTGTAACGACCCAGTTTAAATTATAAAATAATAGGCATAAGTCGTATCTTCAAAAGTTGTTATTCAAGTTAAAGATCTATAATTTATTATCATTAATAAATATAATCTTACCCAGTAAGTATTACATGTAGGACAAAGTTGACGAATCTTACAAACCAACCACTTTAAAAACTTTCATCCTTAAAATTTATACACTAGACCCGTTATTAATCCTAGCCCACATTTGCTCACCAAATAACATGAAATAAGGTTACTCTAATAACATCTATAACAATCTCGCCTAAAGTGGTGGACTAAGTGAAAGATCTATATTTCATTTATACTTATAAACATTATCTTACCCCATTAAGTATTAGATGTGGGACTAAGTTAAGGGATCTTGCAATCCATCTCCCTTAAAAAATTTTATCCTCGAAATTCTTACATTTAACCCATCGCTAGCCTTAGCCACATCTTTCTTTAACATGTAACCAACAATCTAGCCAACGTTCATAGTCTAACCTACCATCTAACAAGGAACTAGATGCTATGATACCTTTTGTAACAACCCAATCTAAAATATAAACCAATGGGCTTAAATCATATTTTCAAAAGTGGATAACCAAATTGAAGAAGTATAGTTCATTCCCACTATTAAACCAGATCTTATTCCAATAAATATTAGATTTAGAACTAAGTTGAAGGATCTTACAAATTGCCTCTATGTAGCTACCCACTACTGAATATATTACCACGTTAGTGCTAAATCACTGAGTTGTATAATAAAAATGAAATAATATAGTAACATTCATTCATAAACTTGAATAATTTTTTATTCATTCATTCCATCTCATGAGCCTTTGATGAGCTCCCTTTCCTTCAGGGTTGGCCTCCCCATCCTGCTACAAATCCCAAACATATACACGTACATCACGGGCCTAATCCATGGTAACTTATTTACCCAACCTACTCTTTTAGAATAACAAGTGCACAATGAGTCCAATGACACTTATTTGAATATTAAAATATCATAATCATCATGGATTTCCGTATGATGGTAGGCAGGTATGCTGCAGTCCTATCCTGACATAAATAGACTATACTCTGTGTATATATCTTAATCTATGTACATGTCATATGGTGATACACTTTACTCTAGTTACTCATACCAATTTATAAGACTCTATTCTGACTCCATGTACAGTCACTTAATAATTAAACACACTAGAAGAACAATACTATGATTAGCTTACAACAAATATTAATCATGATCATCCAAGAAAGTCACTAACACCATAAATTCAAAACTTACACTAAATTCATCATACACATCTATTAATATTATACTATCACTAACTAATCAAAAGCATTAAACAAACAAAGCAGGGAAAGAGCATGGCTTTATTTGATTCTATACTCATGCATGGTTAGGAATTTAAATAAGCAAGAGAAGAGGAGGAATCGCACACAGAAGCAAGGATGAAGGAGAGCAGTAGCAACCCCCCACGGGCAGCATGGTAGATAAACAAGAAAAAAAAAGAACAGGAAGGTAACGACGGATAGGAGAAGGGAGGAAATGAAGTGGGGAAAAGAAGAGTGGGAAGGGGGAAGGTATGTGGGATAAATAGGTGACGGCTTTCCTATTTATAACCTCCAGTTCTACCTGATTACCTCACCAAACCTCCACGACCAAGCATTCCCTCTTAACCACCATTTCAGAAACAGCTTCATCAGCAACTTATCATCGCTTCAACAGTAGCTTATCATCACCTTAAGATTTGATTCCAGCCACAGCTTCCCCAAACTGCTTACACATTTCTTTGTAAGCTGCTAGCCACCTAACCTCCTCTCCTAAGGTATCCATTAAAACTATAAAATTCAAAAGCTGTTTCATCACAGCCTCCTAAGCTGTCATCCTCACCCCCTGATCAGCCCCTTCCAAGCCAAGCGTGAAGCCCATGGATTGGGTTTTAGAGAAAATTCAAAAGTTTACATGTTTAATATATTCAACTATATAACATAAAAATTTTATGTACCATGATATTAGTTAAGGCTAATTTAATCACTGAATAAAATAAATAACTATTGCATTTTTCTTAAAAAGAAAAATAAGATCTAAAATTAATAATGATAAAAGAACCAATTATTATTTCGAGATTATCTTTAACTTTCATACATGGTCACCTATTTAAATCATAAATGGTTGTGGTTTTTTTTTTATATGGAAAAAATTGCCTCAATTATCTAACTAATTATGGTTGAATATCTAATATTAAATTTAGCTTATAAAAAAACATCAAACTGTTACTAATACTAATTATTTTCATAATGGAAAAGGCTAATTTTTTGACGGACTGGTGGCTAATGGCTAACCTACTAAAATCTCTTTGAGATTGTTTTATGATGGTATCACTTACACCGCCCAATAGATTGTTCTTACTGTTAGATTTTGTAGACAGTAGTGTTTTTTTGAAGTAGCGATTACAAAGTATTTAGTCACGGAGTTCATGATCATAAATATTTTATTAGATTGGTTCCAGAAGCCTCATCAGAGTAATATATACGTGGTCAAGATCTAACTCATGAAATATCTTTATCAAATGCGTCATTATGAATCTCGTACAAGATATATCTTGATGGGGAGAAGAATGCGATCAGATGCGTTCGCAGGAAAGATGAAGAAAAGACATGAAATGAAGAATTCGGTGGGCCAAAATCCCAACATTATCCCAGCTCATCTGCAGTACTTGGAGAATCAAATGAAAAGATGATCGAACTATATCCTTTTCATTACAGTATCTTCAACTTGATAACCAACTTCTCTTCCATTATTGAGGACTCGAATTGTAGCTAAGGTATATAGCCATGTATTTTCTACCTTCATTCGCAATTTATGACAATGTTTACATATCTGTATAGAATTTGATTAAGGCCACAAAATGTTTGGTTTGACAGAATAATTGACATGTGTATATAACTGTTAGGCTAAAAAAAAACATATCGATCTGGAAAAACTCACGGATAAGTAGCCCCTGAGTTTATATATATATATAGTAGTAGTAGTAGAGTCTTATATGCATGTACAACTCATATAGTTTACATGAAGCAGTTTAATAGGTGCATCTTAAAATCCATACTCATAAAATTTTAAATCAATCTGATGCTTTTAACTCGTCCATCTTAATTATTAAAATTTTCGAATAATAATTAATTTAAGAATACTTTTGAACTAGTACATTTGTTTTTTTTAAAAAAGGTCATATTGATGTTTTAAAAAAAGATAAAAAATTATTAACCACCCATTTATGTACTCTAATTTCTATATGTATAGACCTTATAATGCGGGACCAGCTAGAAAGGCTTAAATTAGAGGTGTACGACTTATAAACTTCATGAGATGTAACTTACCTTAATTTTCCTAGATTAATTTGCTCTATTATGTTATTTAGGTTATTATTATCTTAACTGGTCAATGTAACCTCGATTGAGTTCAATCGTGGGCCTTCAACCCGAAGATTGTTAGTATAAAAAAAAATTATAGGAGAGAGAATGTAGAGAAACAGTTAACTTTTATTATGGCATGATACAAATGATATCTTACAACTCTATTTATAAGGAACAAATAAAAATGGAAAGATAGATCGAGTAATAAAAAAGATGAACAATTAAAGGATGATTCATTAATTGAAGAGACCCAATTTGATTTTATTATTTTTAACATCCCCCCTTAATTCAAAATAGGAAAATCACACATGCCTAATAACCATTTCAACTTGAAGAAAACTCTCAGGCTTCAATGTCTTCATAAAAATATTTGCAACTTGATCTTCAACCTTGCAATATTCTAAATTGATTTTTCCCTTCCTTACTAAATTTCTAATGAAATGGTATTTTATCTCAACGTGTCTATTCCTCTCATGCATAATTGGATTTTTGGTCAAAGAAATAGCTAAATGATTATCACATAAAATTGTCGTAGGCCCATGTTTAGGATGCTTTATCCCCTCAAGCAATCTTCCCCACCAAGTGGCTTGACTTGCACAACATACAAGTGGCAATATATTTAGTGTCAGCAGTAGAAAGTGCAATCACTTCTTACTTCTTCGAAGACCATGTAAAGGTAAATTTTTGAAAATAAAAATATTTCAAAAATACTCTTTTTCTCATCAACATCTCCAGCCCAATCACTAACCAAAATAGCATCATTAGAAAATGAATAAAAAATACTATGAGATAATGTCCCTCATATATATATATATATATATATATAT
>JAVDBV010003035.1:0-12638 GCA_032619315.1 Piper longum
CGTGCCATAGGTCTCATAGGATGGTCTGAAACGGATTTCAAACACACGACAAACAATCTAGACTCACAACAAACACACTCCTAAACCTATCTAGACTTGACTCGAAAAAATGATAATAAGAGCCAAGGGGGTGTAATGCCCAACCAGGTAGCGCCGAGCACTGCAGGAAACTAAGGTTGTGGCTCCACATTCCACACCATACATACAAACACGACAAAAAGGCTCAGACAAGCAAATTGATCTAGGACAAGTCCAAACTGAAACTAAAATCATCTAACAAAAAGCTCTAGCTTTACACCCTCGGTTGCGAGCAGGTAGCATGGACATTAGCCACCACCACCGCAAGATCGACTGCATTTGACTGCCCCATAAATGGGAGGTTTTCCATGAGGGAAGCTTCTAATGCATCTCTGGCATCAAGGAGAGGCATGTAGTCAACAAGGTGCTCGTCTTCCACCCGCAAATGAACATGGTCCATAGTTTCTGAGGCCACCTCAGCCGCGCCAAGTCTGCCAAGCTTGCTAGCACTCCTATGGAGGCAATCTTGTGTCACCGGCTGGAGACGGCGACGGCCGTCAACATTGTCGAGAGGCTTGACAGCAAGGAGCTCTTTCGCAACATCCTAAATCACTACTCTAATTTACTCTTATTAATAAATGGAGAACTTGATAACAACTAGTGATTAAAGGTAGGAGGTTTGACCAATCAAAATACAACAAAAATAAAATAAAAAAATAAATTATTATAACACATCTTGTTTTAATTAGGATCTATCTTTTAGTCAAGTCAATAAAAATCAATATATAATATACTATATTATTATATTCTATCTTATTATTTAACGAGAATTTATTTATAAAATAAAATTTATCTGTAATAACAAGAATTTTTTATATAACGGTACACATCAAAACATTGTACCAAATAAATTTTATATATATATATATATATATAACCCTTCGAATAAAATGTGGCAAAAGAAAGGAAAATCCGTGAACCAACCCCGTCATCTCCACCCCAATGGAACTACAAATTCACCCCAAGGATGCCTTTGGCATCTAGGGGTGATAGACCGACCGTAGACCCTATTCAATAAGTGGAACGCATTATCTATTCTCTTTTTGATTGGGTATTAAGGGTCGGAGAATGACAATCACTTATGCTTAAAACTAGCATTCTTAAGACCAAATCAAAGAGTCGGGCGGAAGCGAAAAAAAAGGGGAGAGCTCTATGTTTTATATAGGATAAAGTGTTTCTCATCCAAATGGAGGGAGGCATTCCTGCCTCAACTTTAATATAGGCCGTCTAATTATAAGGACTGCCCAGATCGATTCTTCTGATTAAAAATAAAATTAAAATCCCCCACGGCGCCAACAGCTGCCACGCGGCCATGCCAACCACATCAGGTTGTGGGTGGCCTTGTATGGCTGCCCACTGGCCAAATATAGCCACAGGGAGGCCAGACAATGCGGCTGCCACGCGGCCATACCAACCACATCCGTCCGCAGGTAGCCGCGTCTAGCCGTCCACTGGCCATATCCAGCCAAGGGGCGGCCAAACATGGCTGGCTTGCCCGGCCACAGATCCGGCCATGCGACCTTATGTGGCAGGGAGGCCAGATCTAGCAGCCGCCGGCCATGTCCTGCCCATGGCAAACAGATCTTGTACGGCGGCGGCTAGATCAAAAACAAAAATTTGTCAGCCACAGCCAGCCAGGTCAGCCGCTGTGGGCTAGACCTGGCCGTCCCCTTACTAGGTCTGGTTGGTGGAAAGCCAAGTTCAGCCAGTGGTGACTAGACCTGGCCTGCCGTAGCTGACAATTTTTTTTTTTTTTTTTGCTGCGAGGCCGGATCTGGTAGCCACTGTGCCAGGTCCATTTGCCGCGGGCGGGACCTGGCCTTTAATTGCCAAATCTTTGGTCGTGTAGCCCGATCCGGGCTGAGCCAACCATGTCTAGAAACCCCACAAATGGATTTGGCTAGTGGGCAGCCAGACAAGGCCATCCGAACCTAGTCGAGGGACAACTAGGTCCAGCCCACAGTGTTCAGACCTGGCCAGCGGCAGCCAAATCTGGCCGCAGCTGGCTACTTTTTGTTTTTTTTTTTTTTTGTTTTTGTTGCGCGGCCGGATTTGGCCACAGCTGGCCAGGTCTGTTTGTCACCATAAAATGTCGCATGGCCATATTTGTGGCCACACAGTCAGATCCGGCCGAGGCTGAATTTGGTTGCAGCCGGACATTACCGCTCATGGCTGGCACGGCCACCGGCAGCCGCCGGCATCGTTAGGGGAAGTTTTTTTTTTGAAAATAATAAATTTGGGTCGTCCTTATAATCAGACGATCGAGATATATATATATATATATATAGACAAAACACACACACACACACACAAATGATAGTGTAAACCAATATGAACTTAAGAACTTTAACAAGACAATCAATTTTTCATCTAGTAGTTAACATTAGGTAGTTATTTATAGAAATATTCATAACTACCCACACATACCTTCAAAATTTAAACTGTTAGATGAAAAAATAGCAGTCATGAAGGAGGTTCACAAAGTTCACATTTTAAAAAAGGTTCACCCTCTAGCATTTTCGCATAGATATTAATGGTGCCTTAATTAATGAAGTGTTCGGATAATTAATTAATATTGTCAGTAAATATAAACTAAATAAGAAAAGGAAAGAACTTAATAGGTCAAATAAAATATGTAAATACATTACTATATTGCTCAAAGCTATAAGGTACATCATGACATACGACATAATCGTCTGATTAAAACTAGAAACAAATAAAAGGCCTGCTTATTTACTTATATATTATCATCCCTTATAATATGCAAGCCCTGCTGATCACAACCTAACATCAACGGCGGCTTCTAATTCCCATCCACAAGCAAGTGATCTTTATCTGGGATGCGAGGAAGAGGCTCACCCTCCAAAACATAGTCGTCAACTCTAAACAAAAAGAACTGCTCATTCCCTACCTGATTATCACGAGGTGGGAAGTGCCACATACTCACCACTGCATTCTCTCTTGCATCCAATTTATCAATGACCGATTTCCAATCAGAATAAAGAACAAAGCGATCTGGTTTGGATAAGATGAGCATCTTGGAGGAATCTGAGGGGAAGATACGACACTCCAGAAAAATGCCCTCTTTGTCTGCTGCTGGTAATTGGCGAGCCTGCATGAAAGCATTATAAGTAGCAGGGGTGAAGAAACTTCGAAGTCGGGCATGATAAGTAGCTTGAGTAGGAACAGGGAGCCTTCGGGTTTGAATAATCTCTTCCATCAGAGGTGCAGTGAGATGCACCTGCAGAATGAACTTGGGGTTGTCACTCAAGGTGACGAGGGCCAGGTTGAAGAACCCTTGCATGACCTTGTCTTCTTCATTCATCTTGATAGAGGTGACGCAAAGGCTGTTATGCAAGGGTGCACAGGGTTACCATATATAAGAATAAGGGCTTATATCCTACTTATTATATATATGAGAGAGATCTAGCATGGTACGTAGTAATTAGTTAGCTATTCATGTTCGTGCTAAATGTACATTCAGTAATATGAGGATTCATAAGCCTAAACTAATTTTGTTAATTCATGAGGATGGGATGGTGAAAATTTAATGTAAGCTTGCAAGTTAAATGGGTTGTTATCATTTCTAAGAAGGGATGAGCTAGTTATGTTCTAAAAGTGTGTGCGGGAATTAGAAGAGGCCGGTCACGTAATATTAAGAAGTTCTGGAGATGAAGCACCAGAACTTCCATAATTAACATGCATGTCTTGTAACTTGTAAGTAGCTTTTCTAGGCATCACCTTTTGTTAAGTCTCATTTTTGTGTGAGGAGAGTCATGAGTACTACTGAGAGGCTTGAATATCACCTGTCTGCAACTAAATGAACAATAACTATATGTAGAGTGCAAGAGTTACATGGATTATGTGTGTCAAGCAGAAACCGTTGATATAATGAACAGCGGCCGAGTTCTGTTTATCTTTGGGTTTGTTGAAAATTGAAAATTTAAGGGTATAAGGTCTAGATTAATGTTTCATAAGTTGTAGTGTACTTATAATTCTATTAATGATTATACTATTAAAGTGACAAAGCTAAGTAGGAGTTTTCCATGAATATTTGAAGAGTTTTTTTTTTTGCATGAATTATACGATGAGTTTTGCATGAATAATATGAAGAGTTTTGCATAAATTACATGAATAGTTTGTTTTGGTAAAGTTTACACTATGGTAGGTGAAACGCATGAATTACGCTTTGAAAAAAAAAATACAGGCATTACGGGATGCGAAATATTTGATCATGTCGACATATATTCCAATACTTGAAAACATACGGGACTCGTTCATTTTGAATGCATCGTACCGTGGTGGACCAAATTAGAGGCCCAATGGGCTGACGTAGAAAGGCCCATAGAGCAAATAGATGGATGTAAATTTATTTTTCAATACGCACATTAAAATACTCACTTAAATATAGGTTTTTCCGTCCTTATCGTATTTTAACTTTTCATAGTTTAAAGTTAATTCTGACCCAAAATAATTTTATGCCCTTCTAAATACTTACCTAATTTAAATTTCATGAGCTTGTAAATACTTACTTAATTAAAATTATTATTATGATTATTATTATTATTATTATTATTATTTAGAAAAAATTTAGATCGAGTATAATTCTAACCAAATTAAGAATTTTAAAAAATTGGTAGTTTTTTCATATTTATAAGTATATTACTCAAATTAAAGTTATCTATTTGATAATATATACTTAATAAATTTAATATTTTCACATAATTCAATTTATTATTAAGAGTATAATTTTTATTCATATTAAATATCATACAAAAATAATAAATTATTTTTAAATTGTTAAAATTTTACTTATTAATACCTACTCAATTAAGATTATTACTTATTTTTAGAATAAAATTAACTTTTATTTTACTGTTTTATACAACTATTGTCTTCTAAAAATCGATATTTTTTGTCAAAGGAGACAGATGTCATCATTTTCAATTAAATTAATAATTAGTGATATTTTAAGAATTAATTTTGCATACTACAAATATATATTATTATTAAGTTTCTAACTGAACACCACATATCACGCGGATCTTTGCTAGTATTAATAGAAGGGGAACTAAAAACTAACCTCTTATTAAAAAAAATACTAGAAGAGACATGGGCAGCAGCGTCAAAAAAATTTGATGGCAAAAGCTAGTTTTTTATGGTATAAAAAGCTTAAAAGTTTCATCTAATGAAATTAAAAGACAAGTTAGTTAAAGAAAAAGTTATAATAAGTATATGAGGAAGACTTTCAATTGAATAATAGCCCTTTAAAAAATGTGTGATCTAACAAGACATTGGATCAACTTATATGCACATTAATTCCAATCAAATGTTTCATCAAAAAATTCTCACCAAATATATGTTTAATTTTTTATTTTTATATCAATATTAATACAGTAAAGTTGCTATTCTTAAAAAAGACGTGTAAATTCAGTCTAATATTACACGAAATAAACATGCTTAATAGATGGCCACCATTAATAGATAGATAGGCAGACAAACATGTATGGTTATGCATTCCCTTGCTCAACAATAACTAATTAACTAACTATAGATCACAAAGAAAACTTCTAAACAAAAAATAGCAGATAAATATAAAATCATCTAAATAGCATAGACTGATTAATCAATCAACCTTTTTCCACCTACATATTATCCAACAATCATCCATGATATAGATAAAAACCTACTTAGGAATTAGGATGCGTCAACTGATTCTCAAGTTATATCAACATAAAATAATCCTCCAATTAATTCACCCTTGCACCTCATGTTTAACTCAAAACTTCGATTATCTGGAAGAGAAGGAGAAGAATTACACCCGCCTTCCAGTTCAATTTGTCTGGGTAACTTTGGAGTTCGATGATACCCACTGCAGATCACGTTGCCCAGGTTGCACCCACCTGGGACTAAGCCACGCCCGGTTTTCCCCCCATTTCTGACCGGCATTCCATGGCACCAACAGCTGACCTCCCTCTTCCCACAGTAATGGTCGATAGATACGAGGAAATGGCAATCCCAATGATTGATTGCTCAACATTGCCAACCCCTCTTGCCTCCGCCACTTAGACACCTCTACCAGGTGATCACGACGTAGGAGCTCAGGGAAGAGCTCCTGGCCGCCGAGCCTCTCGACGACGTCGACGGCCGCTGCCGACCGCAGCCGTTGGCACAAGATTTTCTCCATCGGAATGCTAGCGCGCTTGGCCATCGCCTCGGCCCGGTCGGGGTGACCCGAGAAGCTTTGAACCGTGTTAGCTTCCTGATGGAAGGCGAGGACCTTGCCAACGACGTGGCTCTCCCTGACGCCGTCGATGCAGTAGAAGCTCCCCTCGTGGAAAACCATCCGTCTCTGGGGCAACCAGATGCAGTCGAACCCGCGGTGGTCGGCCGACGTCCATGCCGCCTGCCCGCGACTGCAGGTGGCCGTGAAGACCCAATAGTAGTGAATACTGAAGAACGCCACCACTTTGCACTCCGGCGAAGTGGGCGGGGCCGAGAAATCGAATCTAAATATGCTCCGCCGTTGACTCAGTTGACAATAACTGACAGGCCACCGGAAGTTGCTCAACGGGGGCAAGTCGATGGTTGTAAGTGAGAAAGGGTCATAGAAAATGGTTTTGAATACGCGGCCATCTTCCGCCGGCCAGCCCACCAACACCCAACCATGCTTGGCGGCTAGGAAGTAGCAATTCGACAAGCATGGCATGTCCCTAATATAGAAGTATTTGTCGCGGGACGAGTAATTCACCAACTTATAGGTGCAGTGTCTGCGACTATCTCGTCTCGGTGATACTACTTCCTCCATCAACCATAGCTGCTTTATATGCTGCTTGCCTGCGGCCAGGGCCGCCGCGCGCCATGACTTGCAAATGCAGTGAAAAGCAGGCTGGTCAATGAAGCTCAGGCGGGAGAAGACTAGTATCAACAAGTCAGGATGAAGATCCGACCACGAACCATTAACATCGCCTCCATCCTTTAATGTTGCCATGTATATGTATGTTCCTCAACTGTGAAACCAATTTCACAAATTATCATTTTGTTTTGCGTACAATTAAATATCTGATTGATGCAAGCACAGATAGTTATGAGATTATAGAAGAAGAAAACGGGAAGAACTGATATCAAAAAACAAAACAGCATTCAAACAGGGAAAAGACCAACATATTTTAATTCAAGGTAACCATTAACGCCAAACTGCAACTTCACTTTCACCTTCATAATTCATATGCATAAATTAATATGAAAATCTAGTATCCAAAAAAAAACATGAAAACATATAACACATGTCAAATCTAACTATAACGACATGGAACTGTTAAAGCAACAATATGAGAAACCGTTTGAATACAAAAATTAAATTTGAGAAATTAACCAAAAAGTATAATCAGAATAATTCAGAAGATGCAGGCGAGGGTACTCGTGAACGGCGAGGTCGGATGTGGCGGTGATGGCAAGGGGGAATGCAGGGCCTATTGGGCGAGGGAAGCGGGGAATATAAGAGACGAGGAAGACGCCGTATCATAATATTAGGGTTTTTATTTTTTATATTCACTCTCACATCTAAACAATCACCATACGCCATATTTCACCGTAATCAATCTATGCTACTTACAAGATTGTATATATTTGCGCATGGTATATTTAAAATTTATTGATAATATATATCAATAACATATAAAATTAATTCTAAAAAATGTCATCAATATGTATTTTAATTAAAAAAATGCATACAATTTATCTTAGACAAAAAATATTTGCCTTTAAAAGCAATAGTTGTACACAAATATTAAACATAATTTTATTATGCTAAAAATAAATAATATTCTTTATCAGTTTGGGTAAAATTTTAGTAATTTAATGGACTCTATTATTTTTAAAACTTTTCATTTCGATAAAATTATACTCTAAGTTTTCTTAATCAGAAACAACAATAAATAAATAAATAAAATTTTAAATGATGCATATACTATTAATTATACATTATTAAGCAACAAATTTTAATTTGAGTAATATGATTATATATACGTTAAAACTTATCCTTTTTTACAATTCTAAATTTTGTTACAATTATACTCTAATATTTTTCTAATAAAAAATTTAAAAAAATAATTTTAAATTAAGTAAATACTGATGTATCCTTAAAATTATTGTAAGCCTACAATCAACCATAATGTAAAAATAGCTAAAATAAGAAGAGAGCAAAAAAAAACCAGCATTTAAGTATAAAAAAGGTCTAATATCAGCAATAGTGGATATAATAATATCATGAAAGTCAACACTATCCATCTAAATGGCATAGCCTGCTTTTTTTCACTTAGGAAAAAGTACCCTCATTATCTAACCATCCATGCAATCCAATGGCTCATGTTCAATGCAACTAACTTAAAATATTAGTTTAATTTTGCTCAATCCCAGAAGCCTACAAATAATTACACGCGTACACATTCGCCTGTTTTCTATTATTAAAGATCCATCCTATTTACCTAAAAGTGCATAATAGACAATTACCTAATCAATTGACTTGGGAACAAGGTACAAAATTGTTAAACTAGGTTTAGTGTCCCCACTCATGTTCAACATGATATGCCATGAGTCGGGTGTAAACGAGCTGAGCTGAGTAAGGATATTTTTAAATTCGGTTTGATTTTTTGCAAGCATATTTAAGCTTGTTTAAATGTTTGACTAGGTTTGATGTATTATGGCTTGAATAGAATTAGTCTAAAATTCATAGTATTTAAGTTTGGCTCATATTTGGGTCGAGCCGAATGTTCGACTTATATAAGATCAAAAAAAATTTCCAATACTATATAAGTTCAATGTGACCTCAACAGTATTGACGAGTCGAATCGAGCCGAATATTTTTTCGAATTTGAATATATCGAACTTGAGTTTCGAGCCAAGCCGAACCGAATACTCTTTAGCTTAAACTTTATTCGTTGCTCAACGAGCTATCAATTTCAAGCCGAGTATTTTTTCAAGTATAAAATTAACGAGAACGAGTTTAAACTGAATCGAATCGAACGTAAAAAAATTGCGAACCAGCTTAGCTTGTTTACATCCCTAGCCATGAGCAACCTGAACAACAATTTGGTCCCATCAATCTTAAATTCACTTATATTATATTGGTTTTTCAATAGTAGAAGAAATTACTAGAGCTAGCTCCTCTCAAAAGAATAAAACAGGAGAAAAATATAGAGGTCGACCAGCCAAGAAGAAAGAAGATAAGAGTAGGCCAAAAAGATAAAGTTCCTCGTCCCCTCCATAACTCTATTTACGAAACATACTCCCCTTCTTGTTTTTCCCGAGAAAAATTCAATTCATACACCCTTTAATATTTAATCATAAAATCCTTTGCACCACTTTCTCTACTAAAGCCTAGAATTGCAAGTGGTCGAGCAGTCTATCATTTTATTGACTATTTCTAATTAAATTAAAATAAAATAACTAAATGTTTTCTTACGATTTAGAAAAATAAAAAAATAAAAAATTTAATTACAAAAACGATAATGGCAGAAGCATCTACTTTCACCGTTTTATCGATTTACTACTTCTTTAAAGGTGGATACTTATTTTTTGTAGTAAATATTTAGTGTAATTGATCTATATAAATAAATAAAAATATTATTATTTATATTTAATTAAAATTTATATTATTATAGTTTTTAAATGTTTGTATAACTTAAATATATAGTGCAATTAGTATTTAATTTGAGATCTTGGCATAAATTTTATGTTGCCAAAGAGTTATAGGTTTAAATCAAAATTTATTGGTTATTCTCTGTTTATCGAACACTCAAAATGGTCAAAAGTTGATAACAAGAGTCGCTTAGTTTTATCCATAGTTCACTCTCATCTCTAAAACTCTTGTTTTATTTGATAGTCAGGAAAAGATAAATAGTACAATAATGGTAAATGGTCCAATTTAGTCTAATTATACCTATTAGAGCCATGTGTGGTTCATCCTTCCAATTTTGAAGCTATTTCATTCTCAAATCTCCATAATTCTTATTTTTTTTAAAAATCTCTCTAACTAGTTCATGTCCTATGCATTTGATGCTTGTACCTCTGCACCTAGTCTCATGCTTGACTAGATTAATACCCTATTAATCTCAAGAGCAACTAACTCTTGGGCTACACTATGTGGTTCCACTTAAGCCTCAATTGTCCATGCGTGCGTCCATTAACTTTAAGATCACATGGTGCTCCGTTACTTGAATAAGAATATACATAAAAAATTAAAGAGAAGTATTATAATTAATCAAGAAAAATTCCTTTATTAACTTTAAAATCTTACATTCTTTCATAAATCATGATCATCATCTACCATCTCGTATAGATCTTGTGACACAAAATGGGTCTTTATTTATATATTTCAATAATCATAGTTTCATTTTAATATCCAATCAAACATTTGAAATTGGTCTTTTTAAGACTTTAAAAGAAATGGTTTTTTCTTGGAAAAAGCATTTTTATGATTTTTAAGAAGTTCTTATACTATATTTGTTTAAGGAGAAGATGGGTAGGTACTAGAAGATGGATAGGAAGGAATTTATAAAATAAAAACAAAAAAATCACAAAGAGAAGAAAAGGGTGGCAGCCTTATTTTTACTCTAAGATTTAGTAGAGGACTTTGTTTGATGGGCTCTATTTTCGGCTCTTGATGGCCTGCCATAGCAAAGAAAGCACCAAAGTGCATGGGTGAGGCCTTGAACAAAATATTAGTAAGATCGGAGAATTTTTGTATTTTGGAATTGTTGGGTCTTTCATCATATGATAAATTTTAGAAGATATGCAACTATATAGGAAATCGTAGAGACATTCTGTTATGCTAAGAGTACGAAAAATTCAAGTAGAATTATAAAAAACGATAAATATTTAGTGTTTGGTACTTCGTATCTACGTAGTTAACTGTATCTTAAGTATGTGTTTTTTCTATATATATGTAGTTGTACATGTGTAATGTAGAGAGAGCAAAAACAAGCCCACAAAAATTAGCAGTTCATACGAGAAGTATCGGCAAAAGTGTGGCAGTGGAAGAAAAATAAGGTGCAAGACTCCCCGTAATGTTTGAACTAAATCACTCTTCGGAGGGAAACCATTTTGTTCTCTGACCTTATAAAGTAACACAATGGTGCTAAATAGAGTCTATCCAATGAATATAAATCATCTTTTAGCAGTTCATTATAACAACCCAAATCCAATACGTGGAGTTCAAGTGAATCTATGGTTACCTAATGCCATAACATCGTCAAAATACTTGAAAACGCAGACATGTTTAATGTATGATAGAGCTGGCCGGTGCCGCACCGGGAACCTACCGCACCTTTGTGCGTTTGGCTTTCATAGATTTGGCAGTCCATCACCTTCAATTTATGTAACATTAGACCAATAGGCTGAGATTTTAGTCTAAGACCGATGTCCCCAAACCATTTTTGGCTTAGGTAGTGAGAGTGGAGTTAGGATTAGGGGTGCTTATTGAATAAGTCAAGTCCAATTTTACTCAACTTAAATTCAGCTAATTTGATTTTGAATTCAAGTCAAGTTAATAAGTATTCGAGTTAATTCGAATTAGCTTGGTGTTATTTTTTATATAATTCAAACTAAAATTTAATTTGTAATTAAAATATTTCAAATTTAATATAATTATGTATAAAATATAATTTAATCATGCAATTGATATTATATAATGATATTTTATACTTTGAGTACATTCATATAAAAATAATTTAAGATAGTCATAGTCGAAACTTTATTCTTTATATAAAATATCGACTTTCGAATTAAGCCGAATCTTTGAACAACTACTCTCAGGATGGATGGTGTCACAGATCCAATTCTAGGGCTCAAATTTTTCGTCCTAAAATCAGTCCCGTGCAGCTTATTCCCCTCTTTAGGAACACTCAGCCTCCTACTAAGTACGCAATATGGGAAGCCGAGGCCACAAACACTACAATTGTGTTCGGCCATAACTTATATCCAGCGATCCCAACCAACACCTTGTTCAACCACCCGTACTCAATCACCCACGAGTACACGAGACAGCACTCTCGGTTACCGACACTCCTTGTCGTTAGGCTGCACCCGAGAGTAGTCAAGTAGCGCTACACCAAGCACCACCCGATCGCCCAACCACCAATATGTGGACTGAGTTCGTGCCGTCTACCCTTGCTTGTCTCAATACTTGGTTCACCACACCCGTGCCTTGTTAACCTCAACCCCGACCTTGGTACGAAAGTCCCCTGCCTCAACGTCAGCCAACAAGCAAACAACAGATTACAGGAAAAACAGTTCCCAACCTTATATTATAAAACCAATACAAGGATATTACAAGCGCTCGACTCCTCTCACAAGTACTTACTCGGCTTGTGGACAGCCCCCACAGCCTCGCCCTAATGTACCCAATACAAAGGAACTCACACGAGGTTACTTCCCACAAGTAACTCGCACCCGATTGCCAACACCAGCAATCTCACAACGCGTACCTTGATACAGGCAAGTCTCCAATGGAATTCCAGCACTTCCACCAAGTACCGGCTGCAGCAACTCCACGAACTTCC
>JAVDBV010003036.1:0-12775 GCA_032619315.1 Piper longum
TATATAGACTATCTTAATAAATGGCTGATAATATTTTTATTTTAAATTTTAATCCAGATCATTCAATTACAAGACTGACCTAATTTTAATAAAAAAATAAAATACCCCAACATCTACTATCATTTAATATGTAATTAATAATATTATTTATTTATAATTTTAAATATGTTTTGAGTAAATAAATAATATTATGTAAATTATTATATTATTTTATCAAGTCGAATTTAAATTATAATTAAATCGAGTCAAACACGGTCTTACTTAAACTCGACTAATAGGATTTAGATTCGAGTCGAGTTCAAACTTGAATATTTAAACATCAAATTTTTAATTCGAATCAAACAAAACTAAATATTTAATGATTATAAATTGACTCGCTCAATTAGTAACCCTATTCAAGTGCTTGCTTAAACTCTTTTATGTGATATAAATGATAATATAAATTTTCTCATTCACAGCTTTAAGTGAATAAACAATCCTTTCCAAAATCATTTGAATGCACATCATTGATTATTTGATGAGCTGATTTAAAAGTTGTGTTTTAGTAAAAACCATTTAAGTAAATGCTCAGCATTCTCATACTGGTAACTAAGATTAGCTGCCAAAGCATGAAAGAATAAAATTTAAAAAATTAGCAAAATTCGAAATACTACCCAAGTGGTACTTGGGATTTCTTCTGCACTGCATAAGGAAGATGTTTTAAGTGCACTGCAGTTTGTCCCAAGTCCCAATTCAAAAACAATGTCATTTATGATTATGTTTAATACAACATTGAACAGTCTCTCCATAAACAACCCTGCAAGTGGGAACAGAGGTCTTTCGGTGTGCAGCCTCACCATATCTTTCACAGAGCAATTTCCACATCCCAATCCTGTAAACTTGATGCAAAGGAACAATCTTGCTAAGCCTGATAAATAATCTGGTAAAAGAATAGATGGAAAGACCCAAAACCTAACCTAGCTCCCGCCATATATGGCGCCCTAATAGATATCTGAAGTTCTGTGCTAATGTCCCATTGAGTACCACGACAACAGTCTTCTGATCCCAATCTTTGCCAATGTCCTTATGAGATGGTAAAAGCACAAATGACCTCACCTTAACTGCAAGAAATCCTTCAAATGAACTGTATCAAAAGAAAAAAAATGGCTCCAACATTTTTCCAATTATCGAGAAGAATTGGATGTAGCTTTTGCTTTATTATTAGAATGTAAATCCTTCACAGACTTGGGAGTCCCATCAATGGCCATGTTCCCCACACCTGTCTCCATTGCCTCCCTATCATCCTTTTCCTTTTTCTTCTGTAAATCACCAGGGTCAACAGGTGTAATAGAAGGTTCTAGTAGACGTGGCCCAGCATTAATCCATGGATGAAGTAGGCTTTGCCCAGCAGTTGGTCTCTTCTCTGGCACAAAATCAAGTATGGGAACCAGAAAATCAGCCATAGCATTTGCATCTTGCTCGCTAAATTCATACTTCTCTACCAGAACTTTGTTGAGAGGCCAGAAGCGGAGACGGCGAATATGCCTCAAGTCACCATATCGATTGAAAAAATCACGTGAATAACGTCCACCCAGGGCCACCTGCAATCAGATATAGACAGAAAACAATTTTTTTTAAAACCAGCAGTGCGTTTTTGTAACAAATGGCATAATAATCCTCAATCTCATACTTCTCACAGAATGACAACCAAGAAACTTACTTTGCGTGGCATCATACCAAGCAGCTCCATCATCAGTGCCAAGTGGTCCTGTATAAAAGTAGAAATGAAAATCATCTGCGTCAGTAAGTGATTTTAGGGTTCCAAACCACTGCTACAAGATCTGAAAATACAAACCAGACAAAAAATTATGCATAAAGATAGCAAATTGCTAAATGTATATTGCTACAAAAGAAATACAATTAATCAATTTCAATCTCCAAACTTACTTCAGCAACATAAGCTCAATGTGATCATGTTTACCTTCTTTTAGCTAAGTTTTCTTATCTGCTACTTCATCTCTCATCACAAGTTCCATCAAATTGGACTCAACTACCATAAGGATTTCTTTCCAGACTTTTAAACCTTTTTCAAGGTTGCCTCTGTGCTTATTTGTTTGTAATAGGACATTTAAATTGATAAATGTAGCACATGAACAAAAGAATGCTAAATCAAGATTTGTCCTCATAAGAAATGTAAGGCAAGAATGAGATTCCATTGCATTGTTTAATGTAAAGATCTCGGTTAAACAATACATTTTTTTAACTTTAATTTATAATACTTATATTGTCTCAAAGAAAAATAAAATAAAAAGGCTAAATAAACTCTTCATTCCATTTTAACCTCTTAGTGTCATTGATTTCCATATATAAGTAATAAAAAAACCGTCCTACTGGGATCAACCTAGTTGAAATGAAGTGTGCATGATGACCAGTAGTGGATGAAAATAATGCTAATGATGACGAAGAATACTAAACGTTATAGTAAGGAAAAAACAACATTCATATGAGAAACACTACCAAATAAGGCCCACTCTATCAACATTTACACGGGTATATGATCATGATATTAACAAAAAAAAGTTATAAATGAAATAATACAACTTGAAAAAAAACGTCAAAACTACTCTTTTGCAATTTTCTGTTCAGTACGGACATAATTTCAAGAACATATATAAAACAATTTTATGTACATCTTATTGTGAATAAAATGATAACATGTAAGACGCATTGACTTGAGCTCAAAAACCATCCATCACACCCTACACACAATGGACAGTAAATGTAAAGAGCAGGAACCTAGGGAAACTCTGCAGCGCAAATTGAGTGCTCATATATCAAACTAATCAACAATATAATGTCATGCAAATTAGCCAACAATTGAAGTCTTCTCAAACATTTTTTTCATTACATCCACCCAGAGGAAATAAGAAGAAACAAAAAACCGTGTGTCCAACAATAGCTTTGAACAGAAAAAAAATTCAATCGATAGCAATAAAAAAACATAGCACCCCATTAAGGCAAAGCGAAAAAGTACAAGGCAATGGATATATAATTTGCATATAAAAGCGTTTATATGAAATAAGTTCACAGCTTTTCTCATAAGATTTAAGCCAGATATTCATGTGTACCTCATCCCTGTCATAGTTGTCACCACTGTGAGGATCAAACAAAACATCTCCAGTAGCTAGCTCAAAGCAGATACAAGCAAAAGACCACATATCCGCCGAAGTTGAGTATTTAGACCCCAGAAGAACTTCCGGGCATCTATATTGTCTGGTCTGGATATCACTGGTAAACTGTTTGTATGTCCAACAAGCATTTCCAAAATCTACCAGCTTGCACTTCAATTCTACAGATTCTAGAAGCTTTTGCCTTGTAGAAGGGCTTCCTCTCCGGTTGCCTTGGCGACCCTGTTCATTTCTTGTACCATCTGAGACGGATGTTGCATTTTTGTTTTCAAGACCGTCCTGCTTGCCCTCGGCATTTGTAGATTTGGAAATGGACCCAGATGACGAACTCGGCTCATCGATTGTACCAACCTTAGTCTCTGATTCAGTTTCTTCTGCCTTATCCGCACAACCTTGAGCTGCCTTCTTAGCTTTTCTCTTAATCTTTTTCTTTTGATTCTTGGTCAAATCTCCATTCAAAGCCTTCACATCCTTTGAAACAACCTGTTCCAAGTTCGACTTGTCTATGCTTGCGGATAGGATAAGTGGAGTACCGGACTTTTTAGGATCCTTAGCAGGGTCGATCATTGAAGTAAGCAATATGTTCTCCGGTTTCAAATCCGTGTGTATAATCGATAACTGCCGATGCAAATAATCCAATCCAACTAAAACATGAAAGCACATTTCCTTCACCATGTGTATAGGCAAACCCCTGTACTTGGTGTATTTTATAAGGGTGAGAAGATTGTCGCCTAAATACTCAAAAACCATGCAGACATGCTGGCCATTCGGCCCCGAGTGCTTGAAATGATCCAACAGCTTAACGACACACTTCTTATCATCCGGGTCTCCATCCGCAATCTGCTTCAGTATTGTTATTTCATCCATGGCCGCCTCGGTGTAATGCTGAGCACTCTTTTGCACCTTTAAAGCTACAAATCTCTGTTCAACATCCAAAAAAAACATACACTATTGCCAAATCCAACATCAAAAAAGGATTGCAAACACCAAACAAGAATCTATCTATCTTCATGTTTGAGGGAGAGAGGAAATCTCCAATCTTTGACATGATGCAACTACAAGAAGGGTGCTTACCGAGTGGACAGTGTCCCAGGCAAGCCAGACGGTGGAGAAATGGCCCCAGCCGAGCTTGCTCTGCACCACATAGGCCCCGCCCTTGAACGAGTCCCCGACGCGGACTGCGTGGTACCCGCCCCGGCGGTAGTCCTCCGTCCCCTCGTCCTCCGACGTGAACTCGCTGCTCTCGCTCCGATCGTCCCGCTCCCCGCCCTCCATCGCCCCCACCCAGCAACCCAATCGATCCCCGAAACGTCACGGCGGAGGCACCCAGACAGCCAGCTCCGGCGATCCCCGCCCAAACTAGGGTTGTGGAAGGTCGAAAAGACGGGATCTTTCCGGCGAGTACGAGAGGAAAGAGACGAGCTTTGATGGACAGGACGATTGGAAAGGGAGATGACCGACGATCTGACGGCGGCGGCGGCGCGGTGAAGGCCGGCGATGAGGCGGAGGCGGAGGCGGCGGCGATGGCGGCCGGCGAGGAGGAGATGCTCCGCCGCCTTCGACGGAGGAGATTGATTTATGCGGTTTGAAAAGACGGGTATGCGGGTCTGTAATCGGATTGGTCTTTTTAATAAAAAATCAAATTTTATGAAAGTTTCATAATAAAAAATTTGGTATTAATTAAAAAAATGTACAATGAACCAAACCGTATCAGATTTAAAAATACTATACAATAGACCGGATAGAACCAAATAATACAATGCGACAAGACCATGGTAAAATAATTAGATTATAGTTTAAGTTCTTTAATAAAAAATTAGAATGAAGTTGTTCATCGAACGAGTTGATATATAAGCTTATGTTTGGTTTTTTTAGATTAATTTGAGTCAAATTTGTAAGTATTTAAATTAATTTGGGCATGAGTTAGAGTTTAATTTAACTTGTATTTACTAATGTATAATTTTTGTTAAGTTTGATTATAAGAATAAGAATGTAATGTTAAGTTTGCATGCAAAATGATACAACAATTGAAATTTTATTACTAAACTATATTGAAAAAAATTAAAAGAAAATTAGCATATTTAATATCTTATATTTTATAAAAAAAACTATGAGTCAAGTAAATTGGAGTTGACACAAACCCAAGTACGTTTTATTTGACCCAAGTTCTATTAAGCTCGAAGTCAAACTACATAGGTCAAATTAAAACATCTTTGTAATTATTTATAATTCAAGTAATAATTAAATGTGTTGAGTGTTGGGTTATATATATTATGTTCAGGATCTCTTTCGTTTCTTGGTTAACTGAACGAAGATCTTTCAAATATAATAATAATAGGCTGAAGTTTTGGATCAAATTTAGCCATGTATTTATAATTGAACTTGAATGTAATATTAAATGTAACTCTCAAAGATTTTTTTTTAAAAAAAATAAATTATTATGTCAAAAAGAAAAAAGAAACATTGGCAAAAAGCCGCTTTAAACCTCACGTGTAGATTAACTGATGCCTCAGAGAGTGATCATAATTTGGTGAAATCAAAAACTAATTGAAATGGAGCCCGAATTAGTAATTTGGTTTGGTTTTGAAATAGTTCGATTCGATTTCCAGGATGATGGTAAACAAATCAATATGTATATTTATATTTGGTTTAGAACCAAACAAAACTAAAGTAATTGAATTAATCGAACTTTTAAAATATATATTATAAAATATTTTATGTTAATTATCGTGAAGGTATACTATTTCATTGATTAAATTTATTTATTTAATATGATATAAACATTTAAAACTATTTATCAAATAGATATGATAATCAAAACAATGTTATAATTGTAATTAAACAATTAATTTTTTTTTAAATAATTTGATTATTTAAAATAGAATTAATCAAAATAATTATGTTTGGTTTGATTCTATTTAAATCACTTTAAAAAAGCAAGTTGATTAAATCTGACCACTAAATAAAATTGGGTTAATTTGGTTCCGCAAATCGAACTGAATGCGCCGACCCACCATAAACAAATTGCACTGATCTATCAACGCATAAATGATTGACCCAATGCAACGTTGACACCTGTATATATATAATTAGTTTTGAAAATAACACGTATGATAAATTTTTTATTTCCCAAATAGCACTAAATTTAAGATTTACTGTAACAAATACTACAATTAATCCCGTGTCATTGTGATTTATTTTCAATTTGATCGCTTAAACAAAAATTTGCTTTTAAACAGGTTATTTATAACCTTTTCGAGAAAATGAGCTTTTAATTACATGGATTAATAAAAGAGGTTGGACAATACTCTCATTCTATATTACTTGTTATAGCAAATCAAGACCCAAGGAGGACAATAATAAGTCAATTTTGATGGTAAGGAAAACCTGATGAATGACTAGATGTGTATGACCGATATCATTTATATATTATCGAATAATTTTAAACTATTATTAAAGATATTATGCCGATGGTTGTTTACTTGTAACTTATAAGGAGTAGCATTTGATATTGCAATATTGCAATATATATTCATTTGTCAATATATTTTAAGATACAACCAATCTCATACAATTTTAACCTTTTGCCCAATATTTGTATTGACAATTGAAACATCTGGGACTATATTATTTGTGGATATACAATAGAAGGAATTGTTCTATCTCCAAACTTTATTCTCACCAAGCGTAGATTTATTTAAATAATTCTTTTCTTTATTACTAATCATATCTATTTTTTGTGTGAATAAGGATGAATGAGGGTGGTAATGTACAAATAAATAAGAAATTCTATACACTATACATAATTAATATAAATATAAAAAGAGTCAAATCACATCATTTCTATAATAGGTAAGCGAGTTGTAGGAATCATTCCTAATAAGATATTAGCTATAATTGAAAAGGTCTATTCAATACAATTTTCATTTATATGTGATCTAGGTATAGTTTGCAACTACTTATGAGGTATCCAACATTAGATATTTGTACAATAATATCCACAACTCCCTTGTGAGCTCTGTAGCATGATTATGTTAAAGAAAATATTTCGTGTAAATTATTTGAATGGATAAATTAATCATTTGTCTTTGAAATGAATGAGAAATTATATGAAGAAGGGGATTCTTATTTGTACAAATGACACTTAGAGTTTGAAATGAGCATGAAGATGATCAAGATCGGGAACAATGCAAGTCCATGTCCCATACTACATTAACTTGCATTGCCTTGAATAGAATGAATGACGGTAAAAATTATTTTTCAAATTCGTGTAATTTTTATTAACATTGATATTTTTAATATTGCAAATTTATAATGGGACTTTAGACTTATTTCAATAATAGCATCCCAAAACATTAAAATCATTCCCTTAAAAGGTCACCATTGCTTTGATCACTTGATAGCTCGCTTTATTATATATACTACACCAAGAAAATAATTAATATCATAAATAGACGGCTCATCAAAACGAGTATAACAACTAGAGGGGGTATGATTTATGTGTTAGTGCACATAAGAGTATGATTATATGCTAAGCAGGAATATATAAATCCTATAACAGAAAAAATAGGTTAGATGCTAAACTAATGTTAATACCAAGTACTACACTTTTCTTTAACCATCATTTGGTAAAAAAATTGTAATTATTTCATCCAAAATTATGAAAAAACTGAAATTATTTTAAGTCTAATCTAAACGGTTAATAAAGCTTAATGACTCGATAAACTCTCCATATTTTATATGTAATTTAAATATTTCAAACCTAATTAAGTAGTTGATTAATGAACATAAATTAAAATTTTAAGCATCGTAATACCAATATTATATATGATTTATAGCATGGCAAAATTGATTCAAGTGAATCAAACTAGATTTAATTGGATTTTAAAATTACAAATAAAATATTATATCAAATAATAAAATTAATTGTAATGGTCAATATATATTTAATAAATTAGTAGTTAAAAATATTTTATTTTTTAAACTAAGATTTTAGCGAAAAATTTGAGATTAAAAGAATAAGTGCAATTAACATGATACATTGCTCTAAACCCTGTCAACTTTGGTGAGATCCACGAAAGAAAATACATATTAATCAAATCTAATCAAAATATTTCTAATTTAATTAAGTTTTCATGACAAGTAAAATAATCCAAAAAAATATACATCTTAATATAAGGACAGAAGTACGGTAGTAATTTTAGTATTGGTTTAAATCTCCACAATTAATGGAGTCTAAAAAGGAATAAATCACACAAAGCAATTGTATTTCACTAATTATAATAATTAGGACGAGTAATTGATGCAGTATTTATTAAGAACAAATCCTCTTTATTTAATAATAATAATAATAATAAGTAAAAGCGACTTACTTTGATTTTAAAAACCGGGGGTAACCGGTGGGACCCACTTAGACACGTCAATAAAATGGCCAGAACGGCTGCGGGGACACGCGACCGAAAGTTATTCGACGCCGGCCGACGTCTTCGCCGCCCTTTTCGCCGCCCTTCTCGCCCCCAAGACTCGGCGGCGGAGAACTCGCCGGACTTCACGAGGCCCTCCGACTGACCCACGGGCGGGGGCGGTTGGGGGGCGATGGGGTCGCTCCAGTCGTGGAGGAAGGCGTACGGCGCGCTCAAGGACACCACCAAGGTCGGCATCGCCAAGGTCAACAGCGATTTCAAGGTTCCTCTTCCCCTCCCTCTTCTTCGCTTTCGGCGGTTCCGAAGTTTGTTGGAGTTTTGATGGCGGTGTTGTTTTGAGTTCGCAGGATGTGGATGTTGCGATCGTCAAGGCCACCAACCATGTCGAGCGCCCGCCCAAGGAGCGGCATGTCCGGAGTACGCGATCTTCGTCTTCTCCTCACTTGGTTTTCTTGCTTTGTTTGTTTGGTTGTGCGGTTTTGGGGTTTGATTGTGTGTTTGTCGTTGTTTGTTGTTTGTTGTTGGCAGAGATATTGCAGGCGACGTCCATGGTCCGGCCGAGGGCGGATGTGGCGTACAGCATCCACGCCCTCGCGCGGCGACTGGCCAAGACGCATAATTGGGCGGTATGTCCTCGTTAGATCATGCTCTTGCTGCTTAGATCTCGTCGCTATGTTGTCGGCTTGTGTCGGGGAGTGGTGGGTGAAGAGAGGATGATGTAGAAGTTGTTAGATTTTAATGCAAGATCGATGTCCTTGTTTTAATCCACGCCAACCGTGATTTTAACCCTTTATTCCGGGTTGGGACCGGCAATATAAAAGTGTTAGTGGAGCTGGATGGATTGATGGATTGTCCAGAAATTATGAGTTTTGAATGTTAATGATGGATTGTATGTATCAAAGATGGATGGAAGAGTTGTGCAGTGCGTAACTGTATGCTACATGACAAAGTTGATGACACAGTGGGTTTCCACTGTTCTTCATCTCGTTCGTACGGTATATGATGGATGTTGTGGTGGACTTCATTGTTGGGCGTGATACGTATCTTCTTTATAACCACATCTTTCCCACGACTTTTTCTGTGAAGCATTTAGTTGACTGAATGTGTATCATCTTTCTGTATAAAGTGAAATTGAGAAAGAACACTTCTAATGCCAGTGTATGAAAGGTTTTGTTTTTGTTCTTTTGTGGGATATATGACCTAACCTTCCGCTTTCACTGAAAGACCACTTAAAAAGTTTCTCTGTTGGAAGGCCTCGTACAAATGCTATAATATTCTTTTTTGTTATGTATGCTAAGAGGGGTTTGGATTTGCAGGTTGCATTGAAGACTCTGATAGTTATTCACAGGACATTGAGGGAGGGTGATCCCACATTTCGAGAAGAACTGCTAAACTTTTCACAGAGAGGCCGCATTCTTCAGCTATCTAATTTCAAAGATGATTCAAGTCCTGTTGGTAGCCATCATTTTATAAATTCCATTTTTTTTTCAGATTTCTTAATTTTATGCAGTTATGAACAGTTGTCAACACAATCCTTGCTACCAAAATGTTGCTCTTTGTGGCCGTTTGGTCATAGACTAACTTTGTAGAAACTGCCGATTTATTCAAAGCAGCAGTATGAGTGGTGTTTATGAGGCCACCCTCCTCTTGCTACTCAGTAAAGTAGGAGTCTTTTTAAGTGGGTGCACAGTTGCAGGTGATTAGTGATTACTTATGTAACTCTTTTTTTTTTTCTTTTTTCAGCTTGGGATTGCTCTGCATGGGTTCGTACCTATGCATTGTTTTTGGAGGAAAGACTAGAATGCTTTAGGGTATTGATGTATGATATTGAGGCCGAACGCCTGTCAAAGCCCACTCTTGGAGATGAAAAGGCAAACTAACCGTTGATCTCTTACAATTGGTTATGCACTATATTTGTCATTATTGTTGCCAACAACATCATTATTTTTATAAAAGCATGTTCTCATTTTTAGTTAGCTGGAGAGGATGCATGGATTTCTTGTTACCTACTGCTCTTGAAACGACCAAAATGATGCCCTAACCTTGTGTGGAATTTTTACTCTTCTTCATTCTTATCCCGAGAAAGGGTTAGAGGCATGGATCCTAATATAGGAATCATGGGAGAAGAATTTCATTGCAATTTTTGTTGTCATACTTAATTTTATCTGAATGGGTTAAAGAAAGACAGCTGGAGCTTAAACTGGGCTTACTCATTTCTTACATGGCTCCATTTTTGTGCATATTCTTAATGTATTTGTCATTTTTTATAAACTAAATCCTTATGGTTTAGTATTTTATTTGAATTATGAGAATACGATGGATATATACCTAGCTAGTGGATTGCTTGGGCTGTGGGCATCAATCATCGCGTGAGCATTAGGTAACTTGGCCTGTTAGTTATCCTGCTGCATATGAAGTAGAAATGCGGATACTTTCCACCTCTTCTAATAATTTTGTTTAATTTACTAGACAACTGTTTCGTGAGATCATTGATGTAAGGTCAAGAAATTTCAAGCATCAATATATTAATTTTCGTGATTTTTTTTCTTTATTTGAGCAGGGATATAGCAGGACAAGAGACTTAGAAAGTGAGGTATTGTTGGATCAATTGCCCGCTTTACAACAGCTGCTGTATCGCCTCGTTGGGTGCCGTGTATGATTTATGAGATACATAGAAGTCAAATAAGTCATTTTCAAGTATGCCTCATGTTTTTTGATAGGTCCTTTCAATCTTTGCAGCCTGAAGGAGCCGCTGTTGGAAATTATTTAATACAGTATGCTTTGGCATTGGTAGGTTTAGCTGCTCCCTCATGGTGGTTTAACATTGAAGTAGAATGGTTTACACGCCACACATCTTTATTTCTCATAAATTTATTCGTGTTAGTAAGAAAAAATCAATGTGGTTTTGCAGGTATTGAAGGAGAGTTTTAAAATTTACTGTGGTATTAATGATGGCATAATCAATGTTGTGGATAAGGTACTGCAAGTTTTAGTCTTTCAATAGAAAAACCAATGTCTATTTTCAGTTTTCAATTGTACTAATTGGGTTTTATTATATTTCTTTTCATTAGTTTTTTGAGATGCCGAGACATGAAGCTATTAAAGCTCTTGAAATTTATAAACGTGCAGGACAGCAGGTATTTCTTCTTCACGACATATTATTGTTTGGCTAATGATGTTTCTTAGTGATGAAAGATAATCCTAAATTAAATTTTTTAAGATTATCAAAATGATCTTCCTTGAAAACGTCATTAGCCTATAGTTCTACATGTTTGATGTGGAAGATAATTTTACATTCTATGGCTTTGACTTGCAGGCAGGAAACCTTTCTGATTTTTATGAAATCTGTAGAGGTCTGGAGCTTGCTAGGAATTTTCAGTTTCCAGTTTTGAGGGAGGTAACAATGCCAACAAAATGACTAAACATTTTATTTTCTTGAATTAAATGTGTCCATTAGTAATTGAATACTTTTATATCCATATGAAAGCCACCACAATCATTTCTTGCAACAATGGAAGAGTACATTAAAGAGGCACCACGTATGGTTTCCGTTCCCAGAGAGCAACTGGTTAGTAAACTACTTTTCTAGTTTACAGTAGTAAATTCTAAGTTATGTTTGAATGTGATATGCTATAGCTAATAATAGTTCAATGCCGTTACAAATTAATTTAATGTCATTTGTTAGCTCAATGGAGAAAGGAAGATTGTCTGGTACTACTTATAAAGTTGCATTCAAATGGGCACGATTGTTTGCTTGTTGATTTTTTTTGCCTGACTGAATCTTTTAGAGCTTAACAATACACAAGTGCATATCCAGATTGACTGGTTTAGAGTGCAGTTTGACGTGTCAATGCTGAGGATTGGTATTTGTGATTGTCTCCCTTGTGATTTTAGAATTTAGAATAAACAATATCTGTTAATATGAATCAGGAAATGCCAGAAAGACTCCTTTTGACATACAAGTCTGAAGACACTCCTGAGACTCGTGAAGAGATTAAGCCTGCTGAAGAAGACCCTAGTCCGGTAGTTCATGATTTTGGAACTACTCCTTCATCTCCACCACCACCACCACCTCCTGAAACTGAAACTGGCGATCTTTTGGTGGGTTTGCAATTTTCTGTGTGAGATGCGTTGTTATATATATATACATATATATATATATATATATATATATATATATATATA